>VURO01048766.1:14877-25616 GCA_015108175.1 Pelvicachromis taeniatus
AAAAAATTTAAAAAAAAATAAAAAAAAAAAAAAAAAAAAAAAAAAAAAAAAAAAAGAATGACTAAATAAATGAAAAAATCGACACTGGTGGTTTTGCTGCATGCACTTTTTGTAACTAGCATTCTTTCATTACCTTGGCCCTCTCCAAGTGTCCACTGCTCATCATCATCAAAGTGAGAGTCTCCACCAATTCCTGGTCCTGGAGCAAAGGCATGAGCCAGGAGGCCATCCTTGCCATCAAACGGGTAACCATCTCCATGTTCTATTGATGACATCATTAACTAATCAAAACAGGTATATTGACTACTTAAGACATGATGTGACATTTCTCCATGTATTCAAATATTTCTGTTTGTGAAGCAACAACTCTACGTCTTCTTCAGTGGCTGATTGTTGTTTGCCGTCCCCTATAATTACTAGATTCTTTCTGAATATAGTCAGCTGTGACAGTCAGAATGTGGGTAAATATCAAGTGGTTATTTTAACTGGAATGTTTGGAGTGACCTGCGTTAATACCAGAATCCCCACTGTCTTTCCTATTTCCTATTCCTAAAATACATGATGGCAGGGTGTAGAGCCACTTTGAAAAGATGTATGTTATTGCTCCTTCAGCATTAGTCTAGAAGTCAGTGAGCTTCTGTTTAAATATTGCCCTGTGCTAATCATTATAGGCACATTCTTAGAGTTTTATCGGGCCGTATAATCTCTTTATTTTGAAGGCTTACAAAATGTGTCTCACTGGAAAACAAACTGAGAAATTTCTTTATTAATTGTGATTCTCTTAAACCCACATGACTACAGGTGTACATTTATAATAACAAATAACAAATGGAATATCTATATAGTGTGATATTTATACACATAGTATACCATTGCGGCCAAAATTAACCATGATGTCAGCTTCTCCGTCCATGATGCGGGTGAAAGTGAGTGGCGTGACATCACTCCATACTTTGAAGGCCCTGAAGAAAGCATCATTTATGACTTCTTCATCCAGATCGGGAGTGTAACCCAGGATTCTACAAATTGAGTAGAACAAGGCAAACAAACATGATTAAGATCTCCAGAATAAGAAAAAGTCAAATCAGGATAATCTGTGAGGTTTGCAAATTCTCCTTTCTTTACTG
Organism: Pelvicachromis taeniatus; assembly: GCA_015108175.1. Classification (NCBI taxonomy): domain Eukaryota; kingdom Metazoa; phylum Chordata; class Actinopteri; order Cichliformes; family Cichlidae; genus Pelvicachromis; species Pelvicachromis taeniatus. The sequence continues at coordinate 16,005 of VURO01048766.1, forward strand.
AAGATCATGGAAAATAAAGAGGCCAATATGAGTAATCTGTAAAAGCGCCTCCTTATACAATGTTCAGCCGCAAACCCATCTGTATGCCTGTCTACATAGTCCTTTTCCTGAAAACAGTCTAAGATCTCATAGTTGTTATTGTCTTTGGCTTCCAGTCTTTCTTATAAAAACACAGGCAGAGAGGCTGGAATGATCAGAATATGCAAAACCGCTGATATAAATAAACTACATCCACATCATTGTAAACCTCAAACAGAATGAAAACAAAGGACGTGACACATACTGTGTAGGAATGCTGGTGTTAGCGAAACATAAAGATGCAAGCACTTCATACTGTGTGGATGGGGGTAGTGTGGAATGGAGGTTGTGTAGAGGGTGGGGTCGGTTTTAGAGGGTCAGACAGGGGCAAATATGTCTCAGTATCAACAACTTTGATTTATGGGCAGTGTTAAAGCAACAGATTTGCAGTAAATGATTTCCTAAAGTGGAGCATGCCAAGTAACTCAAAAACTATTAGATCACACCCAGTGATAATGCCATTACCATTTTGCAGGCCAAGCTGATTAAAACCTCTGCAATTGTTTGAGCATTAATTGGGAGTCACAGTGGATTGGCACTCACTCCCATCATAACATAATCCATAGTCCCTCTAATCATGTGTGTTATTGTTAATTCTCTGACCTGTAGGTGACGTCCTTGTTCTGCCATTTGGGTTTTCTGTGGAAGAAGTTATAATTGGCCACATCTGGGACACCGCAGCGGGGTTTTTTCATGATCTCTACAGTTTTGGCATCAATCTCTCCAGTTTCTTGCAGAGAAAAAAACTTTTGCATTTTCTTCAGGGTATCCTTGAGCACCATAAGATTGCATCTGTCTTGTGGGCATCCATAAAACTTGTTTAGATAGTGCTAAAGTTTGGATAAAAACATAAAATAATATGTTAGCGTTCTTAGGGTATCTTTATATAAAATCAGAGCAATGAGAAATAAATAATGTGTAAACTACTCATGTTCATTTCTTGTACTCCAAGGGTAAAAACAGTTCATTGCTGCCTGACCTACTTAGACATATTCTGAGGAAGAAGGGGGAAAAAAGACAGAAACTTACCAAAGCAACTTCTTTGTCTGTTCTGGGGGTATCGTCTCCGGGAAACCTGATAATAGGAGAAGGACGAGCATTTACTGTTTGGAACGCGATGAACTGAAGCAAAAACAATTTGAGAAGACTCCGACGACAACTGAATATCGTCGAAAAGCCCATTTTCTCTGGTTAACAGTATATCTTGTGCGGTAAGTGCCGTTCGCTCTGAGTTGCAGTCCTTTCAGCCCCTCAGCTTGTGTTGCCTCTGCTCCTCAGCTGGATTTTTTTTTCCTCCTTAACGGGACATCCTGCACCTCGGGTCTACGAACTTTCTTAGTTCTGCTTGCACATGCACTTTTCCCCCCGACGCCTTCTGCGCAGTCTCCAGGTTGAGGAAGAAACGGGGACGAGCCAGCAAATCAAATGCTGAAAAATTCAAAGGCTAGAGTCCTTAGTCACCCGCTGTTGCGAGAAAACGTCTGAATACGTCTGAATAAGAATTTTCTTTTTTTTTTTTAATGTACTTTTTTAATTAACCAATTTTGGGCACTCACCCAAGCTGACCAATTAAACCAATGAAAACCTTCTGTCTCTTTAATTGTGTATTTCTTAAATCAATATGTGCAGATTCCAAGATAGACTATAACCTGCACGTCAAAGGGTTTCAGCAACATTGTTTAACTTTTTTTTTTGCCTTGAGAAAATAATCTTTATGATTTTTCTTTTCAAACAAATCACCTATTTGTTTCCTAAATTAAGTTCAGCCGACCAATTCTGCCAGTAACTTTATAATTGCTAGAAGTGGGTGGTGCTGATATATTATATCCGCCTCTAACTCGACTTTTTTGGTACTTTTAGCACTGTTCACTGCTGTGTGAAAGCACCCCACCACCACCCCTTCTAACTCTCCAAGTTCCAGCGAACGATTTTATAACCCTATTCATGATTTTCTAAATAATCACTCGCGATGGGGTGGGTAGGTAGGGTAATTCTGCTGAATTAATTTGGAATTTTCTGACGCAAAGCTGCTGAGCGTCACCACACATTGTATTACCTTACCAGGAGAGAAAAACAGCGACACCCAGCTAAAGAAAGGCCAGAAGTTATTCAAAGTGGTAGATTGACATCTGCTGGTAGGATGCGAAACTGACCTCAATATTTGGAAGCTTGAAAGAGCCAAGTGAACTATATGTATTCTACACATGAAAACTATCAAGGAAAAAAAGAATGAGAGAGAGAGAGAGAGAGAGAGAGAGAGTGTGTGTGTGTGTGTGTGTGTGTCATCGTTAGCGACCCCGCCCGATGACTTACCCTAGTATACGTGTTATGTAAAATATATAAATAACTAAATACACTGCTGTATCTTTTAGAATCTTTCTTATGTAGTTTGGTGTATAACACTTCACTTCCCAAAACCAACAATTATAGACTATAATGTGCACTAAGTGAACTAACCTACTTTAATTATTGAATATTTACAGTGGTGATTGGTGCCCTCTAGTGGTTCACATATAACAAGTATCTGGTCTGTTTTGTGGCCCTTGGTGCCAGTGTTCTTTACTGATTTGTAATCTACAGCACAGATTTAGGATTTACTCTAACTCTCTTTGACATCTCTTTGTTTCCGCTCTCATACTGGATTACTCTGAACAGCATATGAGAGCAGACTCTTTAATAGAGAGAGCTGAAGGACTTCTTTTGCAAAGAGATCTGACAGATGGATAGCTCACAAACAGGATTTTGTGGTATATCTAGCAAAGCAATTTCCCTTCCCTTTAGCCAGAGTACAGTTAATTTTTCATAGCCGGGGCTGCTGTTGGTGGTTGCAGAGTGAATTTAACATCCATTTGCCAACAATATCCAGGACCTGTCACTTTGGAGCAGGAGCTTTATTTCATGCACTGATACATGCTGCCATCTCCTCTAACTGACACACTGGCAGTGATCTCTCGCAGAGCCGGGGAACAGAATGGCTACCTATTAAATGTACATGGGCCTGCCTATCCAAATAGAAAATGCTGGTATGTGAAAAGTTGAGCCACCGCTACAGTAATTGAATGCCTTTGTGCATATGAATGCAATTTTGTTGGCAAAAGTGGCATAAAGAGATGGAGATGATAAGGTTTGATTTGCATGTAAATTGTTTTTCTCTCTCCCTCATTCTCTGCTGAATGTTTAAGCTTTTTCTAGATTTAAGCACCGCACATGTGTGTTTTGATGAAATGAAGTTGTTTTTATTTAAAGTGGGTATCTTGTTGTAGTTGATTGCAAGTGCATCTGTCCCATTTGCATTTGTTTGTGGCTGAGACAACTGATTTAACCATAATCACATTGGTAGGGCTTGCTTTACACTAACACAGATGATTTGTACTTCATTGTTTATATATATGCCATTACAAGCATATATATAAGTGTGTGTGTTTTCTCTTGTTCTAGCAATCTAATGCAATAACGCAATATGCTTGTGCTGATCCTACACCATACAAGCTCGTGTAATTAATTATGAGGATGAGCAGCCTTCTCCAACATGCCAGTGAGGCCTCCTCTTGCTTCTGGGAATGGCACACTCTGGACATGAAGGCAAGTCAAATCATGGCTCTCCAGCTGGCTTTGGATCTTCAGCCCCACTGATTGACCCCCGTCCAGCTGAACAGACCGCAGACCTGGATGTCACCCTGGTCCTCTGGCTCCTGCAAGGACCCAGACAGATTCTCTGATGGGTCATCAAACCAAACTGCCTGTATGGCTGGCTAGCACCAAGGTCATGAATGACAAATGTCACAGTCCCACTGCTCTCCTCTCACTCTAACTCAGAGCCACTCAAAGTGTTTGAGCGAGTTATAATGTTCGGTACTTTTTGGTCCGGACTTGAATGCATGGTGTGTAGTTAATAATGACACTGAGTGGTTTAGAATCAGTCCATTGGCATTGTTTGTTTTATGTGTTTTGCAGGGGTAATTAAGAAATGGTTGCTGAGTAAATGAAAACAGCAGTAGCCCTGTCAATAAATCTGTTTCAAGATAACTTAATTTGGCTAAGCACTGTGTTACAGAATACTGCGACACATATCACTTGGTTTGAAACATTCTGATGATGAATTATTGAGCATAAATCCATTATCTTGAACATATTTTATTTATGAATGCACCAAGACACTGGAGGACTTTAACACTGCGGGGTAATTATTGTTCCACATTGTGTCACCACTCTTCTCTCAGATGCAACTGCCAGCGCAAACTGCAATGAATCAAAGAATTGCGACTTTTGATTGGCATTTTGTGTGTGCACAAGGCCCAAAGCGACATTAGCTGAATTGCTTTATTTAATGCTTTCTCCCTCATTCTGTCTCTCTTTTAGCACGCCTTGTAAACACTGATGCAATAATGCATTCCATTATACAGCGGAGAGGAGAGGAGTGTCTCGGGTGGCTCTTCTCCATCTCAATAATAGGTCAACAGCTGTATTTAAAAAATTAATCACATTCTTGGCAGTTGCAAAGGTTAGCCGCAACGCTCTGAGATGCAATATTGGAAGCTCAGATCAGCAGCAAATCTCTGCGGAGATGAGGAAGAGTTGCCTTTGATGAGTACAGCATGTAAATGATTTGTGTGTGTTTATGGGACACGGGGCTGGCCCTGCCTCACTCCAAGACAGCGGCGTCTGCACCACTCTGTGGCAGAAACTGGCAACAGCAGATGGAAACAAGCAAGTGAAGAGATGGCTGACCGTGCCACAACATTTCACAATTTGTTCTCTCTTTTATAGCAGAATGTTTTTCTTTATCTTTTGCGAAGCTATCTCTATAGCTTAATGTCTATATGTTAACAACTACATATACATTATGTCTATCTATAGTATATATAAAAAATTTAGGCTGTAAGTTTCAAATAACAAACCTTAGACCAACTAAATAGCTTGTTGTTAATCCAGTTTCTTGGTCTTGACCTTGATACAGTGTGATCTTTTAAGAAATTCAAATATTGATGCCTCTCCTACATCAAAGACAAATTACTCTCAAAGATATCGTGAGGTACAAGGACATGAATTTGAAATATAAATGTCTACCTTGGATTGCTTTTAGTTATTCTAAAATATTCACAGTGGTATTTTGGAGCGCCATGCCGATTGCTTGTTGTGCGCAGGCTGACATTTGGGGATGAATTTTTCAGTAAGGATCTGATTTGGCCGTCACAGTAAATGGATAGCCTTGAAAAGTCAGGAACATTGCTACCTGGATTGTTGGATGAAAATGAAATAGTGCATGATGCAAGTAACTGAAAGGAGTGTTGAAATGCTGCCATCTGTCTGGTGCTCCTGACAGTTCTGAGAGCTGTGCGGTACATTAGCTATTATGTAGTTTGCAAATGTCAGCTCTGGAAGCTTCTGCCTCTCTTAACATATAAATTAGTAAACCCGTTAGACAATTATAACTTTACTACAGGATTCCAGCCTCCAGAAACCATTTACCTGTAAATATTTCTGCCTATGATTTGAGTTCAGAGATGAACACCACTTTTTATGCAAATGGCGATTTTTTTTCCCTTTCCCTTGGAGTATAATTAGGAATGGGGAAAAAAAAAACAATCCTACGTTAAGTAATTGTCCATTAGAACAAAATGAAAATAGTGTTTCCAAAACAACATCGCCCCTTTGGGAAATCAATTACTTCTTTAACTCATTAAAGAAAAAATGCCACAAGGCCTGGCAACATCTTCCCTGGTTTCTGAGCATCTTTTTAGTGCATTAAATTGTCACACTGTATCATTAATTGACAAAAAAAAGAACAGATTTTGTTTAATATTTTGTTTTGTTGGGGAAATTTGACAGGAAAGTTGACAGGCCTTTATTTCAAGAAAGTGCAGCATGCTCTGGTAAGCAGCTTTAATCTAATTAGATGGCGCACACCAAAACAGACTGAGTGAATCTGTATCTTGCAGCATGCTTCAACAACTGGACTTAATTTAACCTTTTTTGTCTTTTTGCTTTTTGTTTCTCCAAATTCAGTCGTCAGTCACATGTAAAGCTGAAATAAATCCGCACAGTTAACTCACCAAACCTGCTTCCTGGAAGATAAGCGTAATTCCTTTAAAGCTCAATGGGTCATACTTTATTATTGTTTGGCTGTACCATCACAAATTCCAGACAAAACTGAATTTCCTTTTCTGTGTCAATAACAAACCCAATGTCACCTCCGAAGTGGGGGGTATGTGATTTGATAAAGTTTTTTTGTTGTTGTGCTTTTTCAGTTTGACCTCTGTTACCTTGTTAGGAAGAAAAGGTTGAAGTACTCTTTCCCCCTCTGGGAAGTACACAAAAAGCTGCATGAACACAGCTTAACAAACAGAACTTTTCTTTTAATTTACGGTTTTAAAAAGGATTTTAGGTCCATGCCCTTTTGACAGATAATTGTAGATATAAAGGCCTTTGCTTTTCTATCCTGGCATTAAGATTCCATATCTTTCAACAGGGATGGCTTGTTTTAATATAAGACCAGAGTGTAGCATGTATTGCATGAAAACAGCTTTGTTCTTTGAGATGTAGCTGTAGACTTAGGTGGATGTATGAGTCAGTGTTCCACCCTTGGAAGTCGTGCCTCCTTCTATTGCTGCTACCTGTGATCTGAGTCACTTGTAGGACTGTGTCTGCAACCCACAGCCACCCTGTGTTTTAACTACTAGATAGCAAAGCACCATGTTTGTCGGATATTGAAAAAGACCTTTGACAGGAAATGGAGCCCCACTGACCATTGGGGGATGTGTGACTGTGGTTCTCTAAATTGGCATATCACATTTCTGTCTACATCCTATTAAGCAACAAACTCAGTAGTGTAATAACTGATTCTCAACAGGCAGTTTGTTTAAAAGAAAAAACAAAACCAAAAACAACAACCTAGCAGCAGAAATCTGGTAATTCCTCAGTAATTCCTGAGTGCGTTGTGTTTGCAGCATTGAAATGTAAGTACAAATTAATCAGTGCAAACCAGAAAGATGGCTTACAATCAATTTATATAATACTCCCGCATAAAAGATTTTTATTACAGGGGATCTTGGTAGGAGTATTTGGCCTATAAAGAAATTAACTTTGTCTCTATGCTAAGTATACCAATGCATCAAGCCATTATCTCTGTGATAGATGAATCTTATTTGATATTACACAAGACAAATGTATTCATATGGCATATTTTTCTAATTTTTTCTGTCTGACCATCTGTGTGTGTAACATCTTACCGAGATTAATCTGCTGATCCTAGTGTGATAGAGGGCAGGTGTTTTTCTTTTCTTTTTTTTCCTAATGCACAATAGTAAGTAAGGGCTTATGTAAAAAACATAATCCACAACATTATATATCACACATTATATTTCTAATATTCGTAATTTCTTAGGGACAGTAATTTTCACATCTGGGCATAGTGAGACCTGATTTCACTGCTCTGTATTTCATTTGTTTGTGTTAATATGAGCATTTAGACTAAGCATAAAGGAATAGACTGGGACCAGAAAGGTGATATGTCAATATCAGTGCAATATGAATTAGTGCTTTCTGTTCTTGGATCAGTATACTGCAGTTTTCTTTGATTCCTTTCATGCAATTCTCACATCCTGAATGTCATTCTCTTCACTCTTAATGCAGCAGTCAGCATGCTCAAAACAGTTAAGGCATTTTTCCAAACAAAAGCTCCCAAAAAATCTTTGTGCAAAATACTTTGTTCACATATGTCAAATCACTCAAAGTCCGTCAATACTTGAACTCTGAACCAGTGAATAAAAAAACCCTTTAACCACCGTTTTAAGATTTTGACACCAAGTTGTTATAAGCTTTTATCAAATTTTCTGATTTTGGAAAGAAAACTGCAAAAATGTAGTGCCTAATGTAGGGTAAAACATGTACAGACACAAAAATGAAAGATTATTTGAAACATTACAAAATTGCTGGAATCGAGAAAAAGCCAGTGATACATTGAAAATTGCATCACAATATAGACAAAGTCACCCCACTGGGGATCGTTCCTGTCAGCTAACAGCGAACAGAACACCGAGGCCACAATTCACAATGAAAAGCAAAATGATACATGTGTAGCTATGTGATACTGTCTCCTTTTTCTTTCAGCTGCTCCCTTTAGGTGTCGCTACAGCGCATCAGCCTCCATCTCACCCTATCCCTAACTCTTCTGTCAAACCAACACTCTTCATGTCTTCCATCACTATGTCTGTGAACTTTTTCTGTAGTCTTGCTCTTTTCCCCCTGGCAGCTCCATCTTCAACATCCTTTGTACAACATTCCTCCTCTGCACATATCCAAACCATCTCAGCCTTGTCTCTCTAACTTTGTCTTCAAACTGCTCAACCTGAGCTGTCACTTTGATATGATTTCTAATGCTTTTCTAATTTCTAATGCTATCCCTCCTGGTCACTCTTAGTGAAAATCTAAGCATCTTTGGCTCTGTCTTCTCCAGATTGGCCTTTTATCTTTATGTGAATGCCACTGTCTCCAAACCATACATTGCGGCAGGTCTCACTACTGTAAACCTCTCCTTTCACTCTTCCTGCTATTGTTGTATTGCAAATGACCCCTGGTACTATCAGAAAACTGACAACCAAAAAGTACAGCACACTCACATCATGGTACAGTATATGATTATATGAAATTAGCGGTGCTATGACATGTATCTGTGGTACAAGGCCGAGAGTATGTGTTTTTATTTCTTTCAGCTAAACTTCTTCTTTCTCTTTGCCTTCAAATGAATTTCACCATTTCACAACTGCCACTGAGCATGTGTGACTGGCCTTACTCTTTCATACTTACTTGATAATAGTTTTAATTGATTTAACTGAAAGCACTTGTGAGGTGTTGGACAGCATTAAGGTGCACTTGAGTCAAATCAACTAACAGGTTATTTTTTCATGAACTTACTTTTCTTTTTCAACTTCCAGATTTATGGGCAAAGATGCTAATTCACTTCACTTACCCTCTTTTTTCATCTTATATGCTTTTTGCTTAAGTGGCTTGAAGTCAGGCAATGATTTACACCCAGCTCACCATTCAGCTTGTTACAGCCACTGTCTTACATGTGCCCTCCTAAATTCACTTATGTAGAACACTTGTCTTTCCCAAGGCGTTAGACAGGACGAGCGGATACACACACAGATTGCAAACTAGTGTTAATGATCGGCCTGTCAGGGAGAATCTGTATTACTTAATCTCCCGGTCCTGCTGTACATGATCAAAGCAATGCAAATGCAATGCTGTATTGATTTCTACAGCATCTCCATTCTCATGGTTATATCACTCCTTTTACTGCTACTCAGTTTCCATTCACATCTGTAATCCCTGGACGGTTGTCATTAAAACAACCTGGAACACCAAAGATGGACTATTCCATATTTCAGATTACTTGTTATGATTGAAGGCAGTTTGTTATCCTAATGTTTAAAAACAAAATGCAAGTGATGATATTTGTTTTGTTTTGGATTTTTTACTTTTTTATTCTGGAAGAATTATGAGCTAACAATCTTTATAATATATAACATTTGT
>VURO01048766.1:25636-36914 GCA_015108175.1 Pelvicachromis taeniatus
TATCTCATTGCAGATTTGAAACATGTCAATTGAAGATCAGGGGATTAAAGAGGATGCAGAGCTGTAGCAGATGGTTTTTCTATGATGTGTCCTATATGCCAATCCCATCACAACATCCATTTACATATCTAATTTATCATAAGGAAGGAAGAAAGAACATGCCATTATAGTCAAATACTGCTAATGATGCAGTTTGGTCAAGAAAATTTAATTTGGTTACATTTCACTGTTACTATTGCTTGACAGCATTGAAACCAATTTAAGGTCCTATTCTTGAGATGCGATCAGCCTGTGTAAACTCTCTGTCACAGTGAGACATGGTGATTAAGACGGCCGGTGGGAAATGAAAATGAATTCTTTCAGCTCTGGAGAGGCGTTGTATGGAATTTTCACAGGTCACCCTCCAGGCGCCTTGTGTTTGCAAAGTAATTCATCCAACACATTATCCCGCTAATGATATATATCAAGAATTATGAATTGGGATGTTTCCTCATACTAGACTTTGAATGATATTTAGGTAAAAGAGCAAAGGATAATTTTCCCTTTTATAATTTACCACATGCTTTTGCTGTATACTTGAATTTTGGTCCTTGCTTTGCATGACATAGAGAGGTATAGTGTAGACTTGGCAGTTGCCATTCTTATAAAACACGGTGCACTTAAACAGCTGTGTTTTTTATGTGCTCTTTGCTTTTTTGTTTACATTTTGCAATTTACTATATATTTTTTTAAAACTAGTTTAACTATTTCTAATAAGATTCAAATATTCTATCCTTCTAAAACCAACAGAAAAAACACATGAATACTATCATAAATATTGCTATCATTAATCTGATATGGTAAAGTTGTTTGAAAAAGGGGGGCAGCATGGTGGCACGGTGGTTAGCACTGTTGCCTCACAGCAAGAAGGTTCAATTCCACCATCAGGTCGCGGTCTTTCTGTGTGGAGTTTGCATGTTCTCCCCATGTTTGCGTGGGTTCTCTCCAGGTACTCCGGCTTCCTCCCACAGTCCAAAGACATTTGGTGGGGATAGGTTAATTGGAAACTCTATATTGCCCATAGGTGTGAATGTGAGTGCGAATGGTTGTCTATGTGTTAGCCCTGCGACCTGTCCAGGGTGTACCCTGCCCCAAGACAGCTGGGATAGGCTCCAAAAAGGATAAGCAGAAGCAAATGGATAGATGGATGTTTGCAAAAGGACGCTTGCTTGCCTCTCAAGCAGATATGCAGCAACACTGCAATTCATTTACAATCATGTGTATAGCTTTTTGGCCAATGTAAGTCACAAATCACTGGATAGATTCCTGCTCTGGCTGAAAGTAATGCAAAGACAACAAATCAAAATATTTAAACTTGCCAGAAAACCGAAACAACCCAAAATAACCTAAATCACTTGCGTGGTTGTGGGGTTGGGTAACAATTGATCGCTATCAGGGACTCCTCCAAAAGTTTTCCACCTAAATGCTAATTTAAAAAATGACAGGTGTGCGTAAACGAAATAAAACCTTACAAACATCAGAAAATTTTATGTTGCACAACATTTACCATTTACAGCAATTCGCTGAATTCAGCACACTACGAATAACACATCATAACACCAATCAATCAATGCTAAAAAAAAAAAGTCTTAATTAGTAAACAAGAACAATGTGTGTAAATTAATGTTATAAAATAAAAACAGATACATAAAAATATGTGTCATTTATATTCATGCAAGTTTATTTCATCCTCTTTGCCACTGGTGGGGAAATTAGATACATTCTCTTTAAAAAGAGAATGATTTGATTTTATCAGAAGTTTCAATCAAAACAGAAAAAATTAAGCAGCACAAAGTATTATGTAATTGTTCTTTATTGGATCTGTGTGACTAGATGCTTGGAATATTTTCAGAACAGTTATCTACTCAACTAGCGCTCAAACAGTGGCTGCACTATAGTGTGTGGATGGCACCCTTCAGTTTTCTAATTGATGACCACTGGGTACAGTCTGACGGAAACAGTGTGTTGGAAAATACACAAGAGGAAACCACTGCCAAGACAGATTTTCTATCAAATTGCTCTTTGAACTTCAGGTTTGAAAGATGCTGACAAACTTAGACTCTGCCACGCAGTGCCCCTCACCTTCCTTCCTCTATCCAATCTCTAAGACCTTGTGGAATACACAAAGTCAACACTGGAATCTAACGAAAGGAAATATCCTGCTGTTTTTTTCTCACAAATGTGCGCAATCTCTGGCACACTGTGATTCAGTCTTAACACTAAATGGAAACAGTGTTGTTTCTTTTCTTTCACGCCACCATCTAGCAGCAAAACAGCATGTCAGACCACTTTCCTCTGGATAATTTCAAACATGAGAGGCCCATTTCAGCCCTCTCTTTTGCCCCCTTCGCCTGTGCAGCCTGGCCTTCATTAGGCCAACTTATTGGTTGCACATGGTCAAAGTGGACTGTGTGTTATCCACATGCAAGAGGTGCTGAGGAAATTGCTGAGTCTTCCGTCATGAGACAGGTCCTGAAGGTGATTTCCTTGGCTTACTTTGTACGCGTGGCTTGGCGTCAGACCGGTGGCGTGGGGAATAATGGGGCTTAGATTGAGCAGGATCTTAAGCCTAGCAGGTCCACATGCCGAACAGAAAACCGATATCCACATTGGACCAGAAATGTAACCCCAAGGGATCTCTGATGCCATCCTATGGGAGATTAGCTTTGCCTTGTAGGATTCCTTTCTTAATTCACTAAACTAATAATGTTCTCACTCAGAGAGAGAGAAAAAAAAACAACAAGATTACAGTCTCAGACACTGGCTACTGTAAATATTACATGTGGCAGGGTAATTCACACTTACAGGAATGCAGAGTTTTGGCTTTCACCTTGAAATAAAAGTTAAAAAGGTAGGAAAATAATAGGACAACACTGTTAGTCACTGTTTCCAATGCTGTTTAAGATTTCATAAAATAACAGATATGTTTAGTGAAATACCACCTTTTTGAGTAAAATAAGTAAAATGGTGTAGTGGTTTGGGAATTCATTTCTATGTAAAACCAATGCTGTAACCATCTTTGTTGTGATAAGTCACCAATGTTACCAACGTGTGCATGTAGTGCAAAGTCAGTGGAAAGAATGCACATTAGTATGGTTTGCATGTTACTGACTGACTTTCTGGTTTACAGTAGTAGTTGCATTGACAATCCAGTTTTCCCTGCTCTTCTCTGCAAAACTGAAGATACTTAATGTACTCAGCTGTTCACCTTATTTAGTGTTCAGACTATTTTTTCCCATTGTGTATGCTGATCACATTAACACTGGAGAAAAAACAAACCACAATGTTTTTTGGGTTTTACTATAATGCACATAACAAGGCATCTCAAAGCACAGATTTAACCAAACATGTACACAGTCTATATTACCATATATTTAGATGTTTTTCTGCGTGTGTGCTCTTGTGCCCTGGGTAAAGATGAAAACTTTTTTTGGACTTGTAACCCCACTTCCCCTGCCGGTAATCACCCTGGAGCCCTGTAATCCCTGGCGCATGCAGATGCCGCCAGGGGAATATTACTGTTCATAATATTAATCTTCTCTCAAATTCCTTTCTGTTACCAAGATGAGGGGCCTCATGCACCATGTTCTTACGGGTATTAAGTGTGCTACAAGAGATTCATCGAGAGGTAGATTCTGACTCGTCAGGGATCAAGCCCAGCCTGAGGTCGTATCACTGCTTTAAGGAACACCCACGAGCACGCAAAACCCATCTCCATATTCTCATAAACAGCCTGACATGAAAGACGCTGTGCCACAGCAGGGACTCAAATCCACACCCAACCTACATGAATCATGTCAGCCTGATCCAGAGCAGGGTTAAAGCCTCTTTAAGGTGCTGGGTCCCTGGGTGTGATACCTGACTTAGCGGCAGGTAAACCCCCGTGCCACAGAGCTGAGGAGAGTTCATTGTTTCCATCAGCTGATCAAAGACATGGCAATGCACCGCCAGCGCACACTTCTAAAACCACAGGAACAGAAATGAATAGGAACCTGCCAGATGGATTTGAACCACTTTCCCATTCAGCTGCTGTTCATCATCCTGTACCTGGAATTTGGCATTGTAACATTTGTTGTACATAGCTTAGCACCAGGACGGATTTGTGGCTTTTCAAATTGCCTCAGCACAACAATGTAATCATACTAAGCCTCAGGGAATGTATTATTTAAAAAAATGCAAGGCTAATGACGACAATTACTGTAATTACAGAGTTGCTGTCTTTGAGGTGTGCATACAGATTGTATTTAGCTAGTATGAGCTATTAGGCACTCTGATGACCCTTTTCCCAAATGATTAATTTGCTTTTCTCATTTCTATGCTGACGATGTGCATCATCACATGATGATATATTTTTGAGAATCACACTGGAGTCGAGAAGCCAGTCTTGCATATGAAAGCTTCATAGTGCACTTTGTGTTGATTAGTTAATGCTTCTCTTTAAACTCTCCCTGTGATGTCTGAGCAGGTGTGGAATTGGATGCAGCCCACTGTGTCACTGGGAGTATTTATGCAATCAAGAAGCAAGCAGGCAGAGGTGCGGTGGTGCCAGTGGCGTGTGAAATCTGCAGGCAAGATTGACACTTGGATGACGGATACCTGTAAAATACATTCACGCCTCGGAGAAGGGAGGATTATTTGTCTAGAGTTCTACAAAACACTCAGTGACACTACTGAGGATTCCATCCTCGCCCCTACAGTATAAGACAAGAAACTGTCTGAAGCTAGAATGAGTTAAAATGAAGAGAAAGGCTTCCACCACGCCATTGAGATCTTTTTGATGTCTGCAAAATGCACATTCAATTGTAAAGGCAGCGCTGCATGTAAAACTGTTTGCTTAGTTCCCTGAGCAGAACAGCCAAACTGAAAACTTGTAATGGAAAGTCATTCTCTTGAAACACTGAGCCTTTGCATGCCAGGTGTTTATGCACTGCCTTTACAGGAGATTGGATGGAAATCTACATTATTTCTGCATTAGGTATCCTGATGGCTATCCTGTGGAGAAGAGAAAAGAAAGATGGAGGACTTTGTAATGCAGCATATTGATCAGTGTTAGCTGTGTTTCTGTATCGTTCTCCTGTCAGTGTTGTTTGAGTGTTATGACCCTCAGCTTCCCTCTACGGGATAATTAGTCGCCATAAACTGTTCTAAGGTCACCTTGCAATGGGCTGGCTATCCCTGTGGAGGTGACACTGTCAGGGTGTTACCTGGCAAATGCAGACTCGTATCTTAACCTTGACCAAAGAAAATGTATTTTTCTAGTATTTAAAGATTTCCAATGAGGCCTGAGGCTATAAGGCCTCTGGGATTTTATAGTCCAACCCCCTCTGCTTATAGCACTGCCTGCCCTGTTAACTATCAGTATAAATGCAGACCACCAGCCATGCATTAAGTGCATAATTATTCCATTTCCAAGATAAATCTGGTGTATAGTGTCATATCCATCACTGCTGTCACATCGTACATGGAGAGTAGGGCACTAAATGAAAGTCTTTTTTGCTCATATGCACTTCTATATAGTCATCAATTTTGAGCAGTCTATTCATTGTTTGGTGTGACAGACATGAGCTAATAATGAATGATCAAGCTATGCCCCTCAAACAAGAACAGCCACCAAGTATCCAAAGGCACTAAGCAAAAAAAAAAGGGGGTTGAGGGGTGTCATTCCACAACACAAACAGAGCTAGATAGGCAATGCTCTTCCACATTAGCTCTTATTTTTTTCAAGGTTGCTGTTCTGGCAATGAGGACAATGTCAGAAATTTGTAGCGATCAATATTTGTGAGTATGTCTGATCAAGAGAAGGACCAATATACAAGTGTTAACAAAGGGCCTAGGCCATTGCAACGTGGGTTTACAGCTTGTATACACTCGGATATGATGCGAAAACAGTGGTTCAGTCTTCAGATGGTGCTCAAAGAAGAGCTCTGATCCTTGTCCCTGCCTTGTTTCACACTAAATAACATTGCTTGTTCACTCAGGACGGACATGAAAAAGAGATTTAGGGCTTGACCATGGTTTGATGTTTTTTTCCCCGTTTATTATGTGTCATTGCATTTAACATGGGATTAGACATGTAACTGCTGAAATAAAGCTGAAGGAAGGATTCAACGCTGATTGGAACCAAAGAAGGTTATGTGATGTACATAACAAGAATATTTGGGCAATATTGGGATTATTTTGAAATGCTTAGTTGATAACAGCAATCCAAAAGCCATTGAAATCGCATTACTTTTCACTGGGAGCTTCGATTTTGATATACGCTGTACAGTCTGGGATTCAAGGGTGGAGAATGAAAATAATCACTGTTGCTTCCAATACATATAAAAAAATGCAAAGAAAATAAACTGCGAACTTTTATAAATATGCTTTTAAGATATCTGGAATTTCAGTTTAACCCGCTACGATTTAACAGCAGCTGAACACATCATCATATCTGATATAACAAATGTGAAACAACCTTTTGTTCGTGGGTATTAGTCTTTCTCAAAATGCGTATTTGAAGTATCCAACATAGTTGAGGGGTGTATGCACCATGTATTATGGATATTAGTTTAGAATAATGTTGGCTGCCCTACAGAATTTCACAATAGATAGTCCAAATGCTATTTCTGGCTCCCCAAAGATATGTCAAGTGTTACACGCCTGACTGCCCATGTTGCATTTTCAGTAATTGATTCTTTTCAGTGATTTTAAAATTCTGTGGCGCCTGCTGGCATTGCATGTTTAAAAGGGGCGCAGGCATGTCACGCATGACTTCCTTCCACAGATATGCTGCTTTCTTGCAATTCAATCCAGCCTTTCTCCACCTACATACTTGCTCTCACCTTTTGAAATATGGAAGGGTTTTTTTGTTTTGTTTTTGTTTTGTCCTACAGTTAGAAAAGTTCTTTGCGATATATATTTGACATATTTTAAAAATTATTTGGTAATAAAATTATGAATGCAGCTTTAGATATTTGCAGTAAAAAAATAACTGGAGATAAAGAACGACTGCATTCTGACTCTGTATGCAGCTCCAGACACACTGACTGCACTCACTTTACTGTTATATCTATGTAGCTCTTATCTGCATATAAAACTGAAAAGTAGATTTTTCAAGATTATATAGTTTATTTTAGTTTCACGTGATTTTATACTTAGGTTTGTCTTGATTCAATTTTACATATAGACAGGCAGTTACAAAATGCATACATACAAATCCGGGCTGTGGACTACATAAAACAAACAAGTGGAAAGAACACTTTTTTTTTTTGCTAGATATAGCCTTTTGCTATAGCATTCATGAAATACTTGAATAAGAGTTTTATTGTGCAATAATTTCTGTCTGTTTATTCTTGTTTCCAGTGGTTCTGTCAATATACCCTAATCCACAATACATTCTATTCAGATGTGGTCTGTGATTTTTAGATAAACCCATTGCAGACCAAATATTGGAATAATATACACATAATAATATACCAAAAAAAAAGACACATCAAATGTGGTACAGCCCCGCTATACGCAGCCTGTATCTGTAGTGCGTTGGTAAACAACAGAAAAGTTATTTTAGAAATGAAGCAATTAAGCACATCCAAAATGAAGACAACCCCCTTGTAAACCAGCACATGGCAATGTCATTTGCATGTCTTTGAATAACTAATCTCTGAGGGGAGTTCCCTCAGATGGAATTCTCAATGCCATGCGCTCTTTGTTTTAAACAAAGCAAACAAACAAACAAAAGCGTCCTGGGTCCAGAGTTACTTCAACTGCCCTCCCATTCGCCATCCCACCTCTCTCTCTGTTACTCTCTCTCTTCCTGTCTCCTTATCTCTCTTTCTGTCCATTCCTCTTTCTGTTGTCAGATGACCAACCATAAAGGAAAAAAGCAATCAAAAACAAACACTGTGAATTATAGTTCAAAAAAGAAGAAAGAAGCATTTTAAACTGAGGCAGAGTTCTCTTTTTTGGGATGGGGTGAGGGGTGCTTAATTAGACTCACCATCTATCATGGTCACAGCATTTCTATTCATCTAGCTGATTGGGGACATGACAAATGAATGTGGGAATAAACGGAGTGTCAGGCTGAGGGGGGAGATGGATGTTCTCTCAGTAGGGAGGAGCAGGACAAGTACAGTTAACACTGGCAAGTGGCCAAAGCTTCTGGGTTCTATGTCCCTCCACTCATCACCCCAGGGGCAATAATCAGGAATTTCCTTCTTCTGGTCCTTCTGTCACCCTTCCTTTCCCTATTTATTAGTAAATGAACACCATGTCACACTGACACCTTCATACTTACCACCACATGTCTCAAATATCCAACCTCACCTTCTTGACCTGAAGTATCTGGATGTCAGTCAAATTAAAATTTGAATGTCTTCAAACATGCATAAAGGCTTATTTCAAGAGGTTTCTTTTTACAGCCTTCATGGCGGGATGGTGCACTGTAGCAAGAATGTACAAAGAATGTTAGGAGTTGTACTAGTTGTTGTCTGGATGTAATTATAAAACGGACACACTGAACATTAGCCGAGCCCTAACAGTGAATTGATTAAAGACAGTTTAGCACAATGCTGTGTTTT
Source organism: Pelvicachromis taeniatus (assembly GCA_015108175.1). Taxonomy (NCBI): domain Eukaryota; kingdom Metazoa; phylum Chordata; class Actinopteri; order Cichliformes; family Cichlidae; genus Pelvicachromis; species Pelvicachromis taeniatus. The sequence continues at coordinate 34,234 of VURO01048766.1, forward strand.
ATTCTGCCCCACTGTGCTCTCGGCAGGAGCTGGAGGGGCACTGTGCCCATTGATGTGTAAAGCAGAATGAGCAGTGCAAAGGGTTGTTGAGTTCACACTGAATTAGACACCATTAGAAAGTGTTTGACTGACATACAGTAAGCCCCTGCGTCTTCAGACATTATTAGCAAATTCACTTTGATCCTATTATACTGCAGACAATTGTTATTCTAGAAATGAAGAAAAAATAATAACGTTATAAAGATTAATGCACCTCTACACCTCATTCTTCCGTTAGCCCATTTTTGCATAGACCCGGCTCTCATATAAATTTGAATTGGTTTTTTAGTGATTGGAGTGCCTCATCTCGCTGGCTAAACAAAGAATTTCCACCGGATCCATTGAGATGAAGTTAGATTATGCATTACTGTGATATCCAATTTAATAACTCTGATTTCCTTTTATTGTTTTTTCTGTTTGCATTGTATTCCTTTAAGTGACTTAACCAGACTGGATGGCGGGTTGGCTCAGACTGGAGTTGTGCAGCTTTGCCTACCAAAGACATACACATAGTTCACAGCATTGACTGAGAGCAGTAATAAATACTGGCTCTCTTCAGTGAGGGTAACAAAAAGTTGAATTCATGGTTCAGCTGACTTAGAGGAACAGAATAAATGTGATTAAATTAATTACAGAGATGATCACTATCTGTCTTGGCGCAAATGGATTCAACAATTCTGAAGATTATAGTCAGTTTACTTTCTGTTAATCGTATTTAATACCATTCCATCTCATAGCTGTCACTCTGTATTGCCTTTTTCTGCATTGTGAAAAATAAATAGTTTAAATATATAAAAAAAAATAATAATTTTGCAATACACACTGTATGTATGCATGCTTGTGTTTTTTTTTAAAATGAGAAGTGGGTAATCTTTGCACATGAAGATCTCACAGCTCCACTTTTCTCAAAGCAAACATGTCAATGGTGTCATTTCGAATTTGAAGAATTATAGTGATTGAGCTGCATAAACAACCTGCAGAAGAAGTTAGATTCACTGTCACATCCAGACACTTTAGTTTGGGGAAACAAAGAGAGTGGAAAAAGGGATTGTGATCGCAGCTCCGTGGCATATTGGAACAAAAGCCCAACCTGAATGATTTATCTTTTTCCCCTCTTTGAAGCAGAGAAATGCTGTCTCCCCACTGCCTCTGTTTGAGTTGCGCTGGTGGAGTACCTGGGGAGGGCAGCACTATGCAAGACAGTAGTCTGTGAAGCTCTTGTCCCCATATTTAGTCTATGCACAGAAAGTACATCCAAAAAGGAAAGGGAGTACAGCAGTTTTGGCCCGAGGCTATCTTGTGTTGGGCTCCCCGAGCGTGAACAAAGTGCGTGAGACATTTTCGAAACACAGATGCATTTTGTTACAGAAGAAAAGAATAGATGAGAAGTAATGGCAAGTCATGAAAATTAAAAAAAAAAGGAGAGCTCTGATACATACCATGTTTCAGCAAGCTCCCAAGGTGATTATATTCTATTGGAAAAAACCAACACGATACTCGTCTTGGCTTGCCAGCATCGAAGCCAATAGGCAGCGTTGAATAAGGCCATTTGATATAAATATGTCAGTTGACAGCCCCTCTGGTACTTTACAATGCATGATGTAAGTAAGGGTTCTTGAGTACTTCGATTCCACCCCTGTAATCCTGCCTGTATCCACATCTAAAGTTTGTATTTATTTTTTTGGGGGGAAAAAAATCATGTTCCCTAATTATTATTATTATTATTATTATTATTATTATTATTATTATTATTATTATTATTATTATTATTATTATTCATTTTTGTTATTTTTTTATTTTACAAGGGATATGATATTCTGAAGACATCTGTTATGTTATTAATTTCACATAAATCTTAAGCTTCTCTGTGCTTGAAATGAGGCTTCATTCAAGCTGAATTAATGAAACATGATTGTAAGTCCCTCACGTAGAAGAGGCTGTCATACAATATTGAGCTGCTTATAATCACTGTGTAATCTCACTGTCTGCCAAGGGAGGGCGGCGCAAAATCCTGCCATAAAACAATATCTTGAGGAGATCAGAAGCCTTTTTTTGTATCTGGCAGTGGAGGCAAGGGGTTTGCAGTGAAGGAGAAAAGATGATTCACTTGTCCTTAGCTGAGAAAAACTGCCGCTTTATGGCAAAACTACTGTGCTATACACTTTTCTAAATGTTTAGATGACACTTCTGCATGCGGTCTTAAATTTATGCAACATTGTAAGCATTTGTTTGCCTGCAACTGAGTGTTCTTGGCAATGCAAAGAAAGGATCTCCCACCTCATGCATGGAACAGACATGAAGATGACCATTTAGATTGACAGTAAATCTCATGCTGGCTGGTGCATGCCACAAATCATATTTACCATGAGAAAAAGCAGTGGTAGGTTCTTGCTCATATCAGTGGTAGTTTCTTGCTTTTTTGCTTCGTTAGTGTCTACATCGCCATCAGAATACTTTTCCTGTTTTACGATTGTTACTTTGCCTGTTGTCACATGTCACATGTTATCGCTCAAGTACAGGTGTTTGGGGAAGTGTACGGTTTTTCCCAAGTTAACTACCTTTAACTCAGTAAACTCCCACCGTAAGGGTGTGTTTTAACCGATGAAACTGTGTCGTACTCAGGCTCGGACATCAGTTAGCTG
>VURO01048766.1:45274-69873 GCA_015108175.1 Pelvicachromis taeniatus
TTTTGTTTTTTTTTTTTTTTTTTTTTCCTTTTCTTTTTTTTTTTCTTTTCTTTCTTTTTTTTTTTTTTACATTTTCTGCAGCTTATACTCTGCTGTCCAAACGTCAGGGGAGCATTAACTTGGGCCCTGCTCACTCAGATCACAGAGAAAGTATTTCCTGACATGTGTTGGTGCCCTGGCCTGTAGCAGCGCCTGGCTTTGTGTGTGTGCCCATGGCACTCATCAGAACAGGGGGAAATGAAAGAGCTCTTATGCTGGTGCCAGTCACAGATGCCCTGCACCACCACCCGCCCACGTCACCGCCTGCTCTGTCTGCATTCCCCTCTGACACTGTCCGGACTGGGCCCTGTGCAGACCTGCAGGTGGCCCCATTAGCAGGGAAAGTATGTCAGTGGAACTGCCCAGAGAGTGTGAATGGAGCCGGCTGTTCCCAGATTCTGGCTTCTTCAGAAAACTGATAGGAAGTAGAGCCTGAGGGTTCATTGCAAAAAAATATGGGCATATCAGATTCTACAATTGGTTAATTACTTCAGTAACTTTCAGATGTAAGGTTTTAAAAATCACCAGCACACACGCTTTTTGATCCAATATGAAAATGTGATATCACAAGTTCCACACTGAGGAAAATATTGTATAATTCAATGTGTGCTTTTGTGGTCAGTTTTTGGTCAAATGTAGTGGATGTTGTAGTATGTAAGGGAGGAAGGGGGCCCATGGGGAAGGGCCTCCTGTGTATGCACTGTGCAGTAAACCATCCAGACTCCAGCCTAGCCAGATTCAGGCCCAGCCTCACAGCTATCTGTTCCACAAGCTGAGATCAAAGTGTTGTTGCTGGCAAATACACCCGGGCTCCGGCACAGCCTCACTCCAGCAGCTGCTGAGCAGGAACAGCCCCAGCATGCCTTGTTGAAGTTGGGGAAAGGAGCTGAAAGATTCATGGGCTGGATGTGTCATTAACTCACTGCATGATTGATGTACCACATGACTAATAATGTCACAACTCAAAAGGAGACAAGAAAAAGGCAAATATTTTCAAACACACTTTCTAGTACATTTTCAGTCTGCCAGACAAACTGCAAGAGAGCCCTCTGCCCGTCACTCTTCCGCAACTCTTTCTTTTTCCTGTGAGCTCTCGATAACTTGTTTGGCACTGGGGAAGGGAGAGGATGATTAAATTATTGACATAATTTTAGATCCCAGTGTGGCTGTGTGGGTGGCCTCAAAGCTACTGTAGCATTTCTAAATGCGAATTTATATAATTATCCATCAGTCTTTGGTAGAAACTTGCTCTGTCCAGGATCTCTAGCCTTTCAAAGCATATAGAAAAAAAATCTTAAAAATGTATCTTGGATAGATTTATATACACTTATAAATATTAAAAACAATTCTAGAGTAAACAAAGAAACATTTCATCTGTTCAGGTTTTAAATACAATCACAAATCATTAACAGTCAGCAACTTCAGTATAAAAGGGCATAATTGCCTTTCAAAAACTGTGTGTGACATTTCATGCTGCTGGCTGGTACATTCTGTCCAGTTGATCTAATTTATTTCCCTTTTCAATAAAGGGCCTCCTGAGGCAAGGTGGTGCACAGAGACAGACATGTGAGCCTTTGGCCGTCTGTGAGTGTCTGCTCATTAATTAGGCCAGGGAATTCCACTGGCCCATGTTCTTAGGGGGGGCAAAAGGTACCAGATGGACTGTGGGAGGGGTGTTAAGATAAGAAAAACAAAATGGACAGAAAGGGGAGAGGTAGGCAAGCCCGAGTAAGAGAAACAACACACATTCACACCCACACACAAACAGTTACTACCATGTCATTATTGTCATGAAAGATCAGCCATCCCAAACCTCCCCCAGCCCTGCACCATTCTGACTCCTGTAGCTTTTGGACCATATGACCTAAAATAATTCAGAATTAAATGTGGTAAAGAGTTATCAAACAACTATCAAACCAATTTGTGCTCTCTTTGAGGGAAAAAAAAGGTATAATCTGCCATAAAGCCAGCTAGGCTGTGTTTGACCCATAAATACCCTGTTTGCATTTTGCCACAGTAAATCCTCCACCCTCTCCTTGTAAAAGCCAAGTCAAAGAAGCTTAAGAAAAGATAGAGTAATGAATTTGTCGCTCATGAATACAGTTAATGTTGTTTTTTCACGTTTCATATGTTACTTGATTTGATTTTCTGTTGTTGTTATTTCAGCACTTAATCTTTTGAGATTGGTACTCTCCAGGGAGAGTGTATCTCATCCAGGCTGATAGACAATGAAGTCACCCCTAGACTTGTCTCTTTCAGCAAATACAAATATGTTTACTATTTTGCTATGTGCAATTTTAACCCTTCTTGTTGTTTTTGAAAACATATGAACGTGCAAAAGACAATTTGAGCCCATACAATTCACTAAGAATAATATTTTGACACTTGAAGGAAAAGCTACTCAACAATTTACTAAACCCCAATTTCATTCAATGAAAAAACACATTACGTATGAGCTCAATAGCTGGAGATCCAGAACAATAGTGAGCAATCCTCAAAATGTTGATGCTGTTCATCTGCACGCTTCAGATGAACAGAATCAGCTTTAGGGGATTTCTTTACCTGGATGATTGAGCATGCATCAAGACATTAGTGAGCAATATTGACATAATGAGCTAACCATATTAGAAGTGAGTAATGTAACTGAACTACATGATGCCCAACCACCTGCAACAACAGGTCCCTGTACGCAGCTGAGGATAAAGATTGTAGCCAGAGTCAAGATGCTGGTAATCAGACCACTACCACTAAAATTCTCATTATTATTTAAACCAACAAACAACCCATAAATGACACTGCCACTGTAATCTTAGAAACAGATATAAAAACAAACAACTATCAAAATGAATTTGTAGCCATCATGGAGAAGAAGGCTGAAAGCCAAAATCAAGGGAGTATGGAAGAATGTTAGTTGGCTAACAGAGGTGCAAAACGATGTCGTGAGAGACAAGTCCCGGATGGATAAGAAGTACAACATAATGTCTATAATTAGGGCTCTAGAAACTACAAAAGCAGATTACAGCTTTCATGCTTACTGGCTAAAGAAGCTAGCAGTAACTGCTAACAGCAGGGACTCATGTGGACTGGCTAACACAGGACAAAATATTGCTGATCATGAGAGATCTCCACAAGAGTTGACATCATCTTACTACTGGCCAATTACCTTCCTCACAGAAATACAGAAACTCCTCTTAGCAAACATACCAACCTACCAACCAGCCTGATTAGACACATGTTTAAACATATGGCAGCAGATCAAAATGCAACTCAAAATAATACCAGCCAGTGGAAGCACTAGATTTTGGTTGAGAGAGCAGTAAACCGGGACTCTAAGACCAGTCAGATAAACCTGGGCACCACCTAAAATGACTACAAGTAAACCTTCGACTCAATCCCCCATAAATGGATACTCCAGTATTTGGCACTAAACAGAGCTAATAGCATATTAATAACATTCATCAGAAACTAAGTGGGACTATGACAGACAACACTAGGGACCAACTCCAATGCAATAGCACATTTCTCAATTAATTACAATCTATGCTGTTCTGCATAGACCTCAAGCCACAAGCCAGCTATCACTAAGAGCGGATGCGTATATATTTTCAGGAGTGTATTGACCATTACTCTCTTTCTGTATGCGACAACATCAAGCAGTATGCCAGAAGTGAGCAAGATAATGAGTTATTGATCCACATCACCAGAATCAAGGGTGAAGACATTGGGATGTTGTTCAAACTAAATAAGTGTGGACAAATGGTTGCAAAGGAAGGAAGGTCAGAAGCAAAATAGCTGACATACAGGATAGCTAGTAGCATCTGGTGTCCTAATATCTGAGTATCCAAGAGGATAATGTAAACCATGATGAAGATGGGAGAACACCAGGCAAGGAAAATATCTCGAAAAGGTATGACAGCTGATGAGAAGATAGTTCAGCATCAGGAATAAAATCTGAGCTATCAATACATACATTCTACCAGTCATCAGATACCCAGCTGGCCACAGGTGGTGATATATCCCATTGCTGTCAAGACATGAAAACTCCTCATGGTACAGGGAGGTCTCCACCCAGAGTCAACACCCTGACGCAACTGAAAGACAGAGGGCAAGAATTAGTGAGAGTCAGAACCACAGTCCAGGAAGAAATACCTAACATCCATGAATACATCAGGAGATTCCACTTGAGATGAGCTGATCCAAGAGTGCCTCAAGCAGATGAAGATAGATGGTGAGGAACAGGTTAAGGAACTATCACAAGCCCCTGCAAAGGTAGTACCATTGACAGATAGATGAAATGACAGACATCAAAGCATTCTACCAGTGGCTAGAAAAGGTTGGCTTTATCATTTTTATGTATCTTTTTATATAGAAATGGGTTGTTATAAAAATGTGGAGGACCAAAATATTCACATTTTTAAAAATGAAGATGCTGAGGATGATGGCTGAGAGTCAACAAAAGACAGAGAGAGAGCCAGGGAAAAAAACTGCAGACAGATAAGAGTCACACTGAGCACATGGAGGAGAGTTGTGATAGATAGATAAAGAGGGGGAGCGAGAAAGGGAAAAAGCTTCTTGATTGCTGGTCTCAGGCAGTTTGACTGGTCGCTGACAGCATGCTCCTGCTCCGACCATACGGCCTGTCTCCTTAGCTAACAGCCCAGCTGCACAGGGAATGTCCCCGGGCCTGACATTTTGACACAGGCGCCACATTGACAAATAGCTGGAGTTTTCACCTCCTGCTACACTGTCTGCTTACTAGCTGTATGAAGTGAGGAGGGGGGTCTAACAGAGCTGCTGTCAGGCCAAAGCTGCTGATCAAGTTCTCTTTGGGTGGAAGACTCCTACAAAGAGTGAGTGTTGGGGTGACACTAGGCATCGACACAACATTTGAGACGGTTTTAGGGGTTCATTGCACATTGGTAACTGCAGTTATCTAGCAACATGCCCCACTATTCCAGCGTGGTGCGGCAAGGACATGGTGTAATTATAGCACAGTGTGGCATTCTAGGTTTTTTGCCCACCCCTAACATGAGGTAAGGTTATGAAATGAAATTCTGTATGTGAAGTGGTTTCTGCTCCAACGAGGATATTTCGGTTAGGTTTTCGTTTAGGGGTGGCTGTAGCTCAGGACGTAGAGCAGGTCATCGGCTAATTAGAAGATTGGTGGTTTGATCTCTAGCTTCTCCACTTCACGTGCCAAATATCCTTGGGTAAGACAATAAACCTCAAGTCACTCTCCAATGCATCCATAGGCGTATGAATGTGTGAGAATGTTAGATAGAAAACACTTGGGTGGAAAAAACATTAATAAAAGTGCTTGTGTGACTGAGGCAAGTTGAACAGGGTGCTCAGAAAGAGTGGAAAATCACTATATAAGAACCAGCCTATTTACCATTTTCTTATTGATCAAACGGTTTCAGTTTAGTTACAGAAAAGACGTTAAAGTGGTGTATGCAATAGTTAATTCAGTTACGTTAATATTTGTCACCTGGTATGGACATATATTGCACACTTCCTGACAAGTGGTCAGAAAAGGTGTTGAGTTGTCTAAATGTTCTTGAATGCACACGAAGCTCCTTAGAGCTCTAACTTTGACTGTATCTTACACATTATTGGATGGGAAATGTACAGGTGTGCATGAGTGCTTGTATCTGTGAGCGAGTGTATGAAGAAGCTTGCCAGGGTGACTGTGTTGTACCTTGGTACCATTGGGGCTTTAAGTGCTCGGGCTGTATTGATTAATCCCCTCGCCTGTATAACCTCCAGCTCACTTTGAGGTGTCCCCAGTGTGCCTGTGCTCTCAGCAGAGCACACGCTGTGATTAATGCCCATCTCCTGAGTCTACCCGCTACAGAGCACTGTGTCAGGCCAGATTTGTCAGCTCACAACTATAGATTTGTCTATGTCTCCTCCTCAGCTTTAGAGCCACTAGTGCCCTGTAGTGTAAATCTGTCCCCTCTCTCCCCTCTCACTCTGCGCTCTTCCCTAGGGTGAGAAGATGGCAGATGCATAAAACAATTCACTTAATAGATAAGCTACAATATGTTTGACTTTCTTTTCTCGTTCCTCTCCTCTTTCCCCCACGTCCTTCCTTTTTCTCTCCCCTCGTATCGCTCGTTGCTGAAATGGAATTGGATCAAAGAAGGAAAGAAGGGGGTTGGGAGGAGGGAGGGGTCCTCATTGGGTTTTGTTGAAATATTTATAGGTCAGGGTTGACTGGTTAAATTGAATATCTATGCTGATCTCACTTGCCTGTTTAACTTGCGCCTAGGCAAATATGTTTCCTAGGTGATAACCTTTTATGTACCAGTCTGACTTCATTGAAATGCATAGAGATAAAAATGTGTCACACTTCACAGTCAAGCCAGGCAGCCACTGGTGCTCGATTATTCAAATGATAATTGACCCACACCTGTAGCTTGCTTATATTCAGTAGTCAATCACTCCATCCGCTGTTAAGATATGGAGAAAATATGTTCTGTCATTTACATTACAAACCACTGTTGAATGTCAAGTACCCCAGGCGAGTCATTTGTGTGGAGAAGAATGCGAAAAATATATGGCCAATTATGATTTCCAATCTTTTTAATAATTTAAATGCTGTTGATGTGTGAATTACTGGCAGCATGGCTCTCAATTCTGTGCCCTGTTTATTTCCAGCGGTATTATTTTCTCCCTAACAAATGACTTGATGTTAATCTTCATATATAATTTTCATTTGTTTGATATAATGGCTTCTAGTGGCTTGCTGTCAAAGGCTGATAAATTGACAAGCAGTATCATAGCACTAGAATCAACAATGCAGAATGTTTGTTGCCCAAGACAGGAGCGTTTTACTACCATAGGGTGGTCATAGTAATGAATGAATGCATATTCATGTATGCACAAACGCATATGCACACACATGTATGCGAATATATTCAGTCATCTGATACTTTGGAAGCTTTGATCCTCATTGTACAGAACATCATACCTGTGCAGGGTATTTCCTTCCAACCACTGCTGGCTTGTCAGTTTCTCCTCACCATTACTCTCTGTCTGATCTTTGCGAGCATGAGCAATGCGTCTTTATGTTGTCAGTTTCTTCTAAGAAAACACATGATATGGCTACAATTTGCATAAATTTCCAAATGGAAGATGTGAAAGCATGCTCGGCAACTGTGCCTGTTTGTTTAAAGTCTGCCAAAGCTCTATAATTAGCAGTGTTTAATTATGGAAATGGCTGCTGAGGAGAATTTCAAACACACTTCTTCCCTGGATCATTAGTCACAGGGGCAAAAAAATGAAATGCTTTCAGCAATGAAGGGTTCATATTTCAAGCTTATAGCTGCTAAAAGGGTGTACTCAGAAAATCAATTTTATGAAAGTCCGTTCAGCACTAAAGGGAGTTCCATGCAACTAAGCAATTTTGAAATAATGTCGGTGGGGGCCTGATTCATGGACGGTAACAGGACTTTGCTCTCCTTGCCTGGGACATTATCCTCTAAGCTAAGGTCAGAGGTCAACCTCTGGTTTAAATCAACCTCTGTTTAGCATAACTCGATTCTTAAAGGGCTTCTGGCAACTCTACACTGAATAGATAAGTAGTCTTCTGCGGGCAGAGAGCATGTGGCGTAGCAGATCAAAGCTTCTGAAAGCTGTCTGAAGACTTAAGAGCAAAGGGGGAAAGTCCAGGTAAACTACGGCACGAAACCTAACCTTGACCCCAGGAAGTGCTGGTTATATTGTAGCACAACAATGATGTCTTAATCTCAGCCACAACCTCACACGTTGACAGTAAACATTCTATTTGTGTATCTCCTAGGACACGAGCAACCTCCATGCGATAAATCCAGTCCCTGTTGCTTCTTTGATTGCGCTCTCCCCCACATCAAGCTGGGTGTCATACGCTGCTAGAAAGGATATGGACGACACATGCAGGAGACTATCAGAGATGAATGAAAACATCAAGTCTCATATCCTCTGCTAGGAAAACCACATCACCGCACACATACTCTGTGGGAGGCCCTTTTGCTAATAGCTTGCAGTGGGGCCTTGTGCCTTTTGGTATGTGTCCCCTGCTCTTCAGTGGTGGTGGCTACGACAGCAGTGGGGACATTTTGGTGGGTCGTTTAAGTTGGGAGGTCACATATAAAATCGTCTACAGCTGCACTGGGACCGCTGGTCCAGCCTCCTCACAGGGGATTCCCATTAGGCAGATTGATTGTTTCCTCTTCTCTCCTCCTTTGATTCATGTCTTCCATCTGAGCTCTAATGAGCCATCGGCCGTATGGCACCACTCAGGGCATCTGTGCATCGGCGACTTACTATACTGTACATTGCTAATGGGAAACACATACTGCACTGTTAATACACACACAAGAACAGTAATGAACACAGTCACACCTGGGATATATATTGTCTAACGTTCTACTATTAATTATAAATTAAGTTCTACTACTTAATTTATATTCCATCTCTCACATAAGGACTTTCTTCGATAAAAAAAATTGAGACTTTAAAAAATTTGATTACACTTAAGCTACAGTAAAGACAAATAAACACCTTAGTGTCATAGTACCCTCTGACCTCACAGAAGAAAGAAGATTTTAGATAAATGCAAATGTGCATGCAGCACATGCATGTTATTTATTCTACCACAGAAGAGAAGGGACAGCTTTACAGCCCTCCACCACAACTGTTATTTGCAGCCTCAACCATCCATATATTCTCCATCATCCAGGTTTATGGTACACACAGAATGATAATTATAATAACAATAGTAACTACCCATATAAAATATCTTTACTGCATTTGGTGGTGTGAATGTGTTCTATTCTTTACTAGATACTCCATGTTGACCAACCTAGAGTTAAATTAAAGCACTGGTTTTCCTCAAATGAAAGTCTGCCTGCATCTGATATTGATTCACATCTATGTTTTGGAACATTTTATTCAGGATAATTTTATACCTTGGGAATTCGGAGGGTGTAAAGTCTCCGTAGCGAATCATTCAGCATGTCTGAAGATGCCGTAAAATTGTTTTTTGAAGCTAGAGTCCTTCTACTTTTATAGTGCAACTGAAGGTTACACTCAGTCTCTTGGCGTGGCGTTTCTGCACATCAAAATGAGCTGGAAATGTGTACGTCTTCATCTGCTTCCTTATCAAAACATTTTCTATTTGCTAAAAGGGAGCGGAAAATGCAATTTTGCTTTTCTCCTACCGCAGTGGTCGTGTCAAAGATTTGAACTCACAGACGTACACACACACATTTCTTCTGAAAATATAGCAGCACACCCCAAAATTTGCGAGAGAAACAAAAGTGATAAACTGATCGTTGACTGAAGCAGGCTAGAGAGTAGAGCAGTGTTTAAGCTTGGATGAACTGCAGATGAACTGAGTGAGTTAAAGCAGAGTCATAAACACATGGTGCTCTGTGTTATTGATTGGGGAGAATAAATGGATGTTTGCTAAACATATTAGATCAGAGAAGACGTGGCTCCCACACTGATCAGGATGATTTGCAGGGTGGCCCAGGCTCTTGTCATTTTCTGTTTGTTTAACTGTGTGAGTGCTCGAATGAACTTTTAATGTGTATGCATGTTTTTCTTAACCTGTGCACGTGTATTTAACAGCGCATCTAGACTTGGCCCTCGAGCAGTCTGCATCTGGTCTGTGATCTCGCTCTCTCCCTCTCTCCCTCTCTCCCTCTCTCCCTCTCTCCCTCTCTCCCTCTCTCTCCCTCTGTCATATACCCCTGCACACATCCACATACACAGAAACATATTGTCACCTCACTTAATTTGTGCCAAAACACTTCAGGTTGCCTTCGCACTGTATGTGGTGGGAACTGTCTCTAGAGGTCACTGCAGTTCCATGGGTGACAGATGCAGCAGGGCCCAGCAACAACATCCTGTTTAATAGAGCGACTTTAGTCACCACCCGTGAACTGAAAGGGAGAAGAAACAGCTGAAAGAAACCAGAGAATATCACCAGGAGTTTCACACTGTCAAGTAGCTCACACAGACTGACATAAACCTATGAAATAAAGGTTGCTTGCTTGTCACAAAAATCTGAAGTTGCAAATCCAAATCAAAGCAGAGTTTGCACATCTATGTAATAGCATTGATTTTTCACTGACACACGAGGTGTGTTTGCAGCTTATATGCTGTGCTGGACAAGGTCGGAAATGTATGCAAATCATCTCACTTTTGCCAAATATTCACAGGCACTATCTATTGCTTATGGCCTTATGTGAAGTCATGGACAGCTGTAGCATGCACATAGAGAAAGAGGTTATCATAGCTGGATTTTCAGAGTTCTGTTTTCAGCAGCGCTTTCTTGGTAACAGTTGAAATGAGTATGGTGCCAGGCGCCCCTCTTGCACTAATTCTATTACACTGGGTTATTTTTAAAAGTTCTTTTTCTAAACATTTACTGTCAGTAATACACTGGAAGCTGCTGTTCCATATGCTTTGTTTGTATTGTGGTTGTGGTCGCAGTGGGGCTGACCCCGCCTGCTTCCAGTGAGCTAGTGGCAGCTTCGTAGTCCACTATGCCAAGTTTAAAATTAGCAACACATTTAACATGTACTCCACTGGCATCCAGTGTTTTTTCAGAGTGCTCTGATAGTTTGTCACAGGGTCTCTTTGGAAGACCACAACCAGGCCCAATATAGAAACCTAACTGGAAAACAGTGGTAAAAAATAAAGGCAAAATCCAGAGCAGATGCTGACAACTTCTACAGTGATCAGCCTAAGAAAGCTAAAGCACTAACACAGGACCACCAAGACAAACTCAACTTTTAGCAATGCCTCCCTCTTGCTGGCAAATGGGAACATATGTTGCTTCACGGCCACAACCTCAAGCCCAAACTATTAGCATGAACTAAACGACAAAACCATGCTCCTGTTAATGGTATAATCACAGGGGGAAGTGATTTATGGCTTTCATTTTTAAGGATCCCTCTCCCCATAACTCCTAATATGGAGGAAAATATCTGTTTTCACTATGGGAGCCCTCCCATATTGCCTTATAGGCCGTTAAAGCATGGAAAAGAACATATTGGTGTCATAAATCTGGGTTTCAAACTAGACAGCACAGAACATTGTATGATGTCATGTGAGGACAATAGTGAAAAAAGTTGAACCATAGGATTACAGCCTCGACTGGCTTGGATATGAACTCGGGGAGTTTGAGGTAATCTCTATTAATAATACTTCACCAGCATATCTGTTCTTGGATTCTTTTGCCATACATCACAGCTGCTTCCAAGTTATATAAAGAAGCATATTTTAAAAACTGAATAGGACCTGTCTTAATGTTTAAGTAAAATTACCTTAGCGTTTTAAAGGATTTGGGGACACTTGTCTGTAATTTCTATTTTAAGCAAAATACATTTTTCTAATTCAGTGTGTGCACTGTTTTTTCTTAACAAAACAAAATGTAAAAAGTCATACAACAAATGTAATACTTTAAATAGTTGTCTAAATCAGACATTAGCAAAAAATGATAATGTCTGATTTATGTTAGCATGATATATCAATGACAACCTCTGGCTCACCTTTCCTGTGTTTTCCTCATCTCTTCTTGACAGTGAGAGGGCTGGTAATTCACTCTACTGTAGTTTGGCCTCTGACCAGTAGAGGGAGGTCATTGATTTATTTCTGCCATGTTACAGCAGGAATTTGCATTTGCCTCCTCTGGGTTTTTGATTATGAATGATTCTAAAGAAATGTGTCAGTTATTATTTTTAGACAACCACATAATGCAAGCACAGTGGGTCCTCTGAAGGATCATTTATTCTGGAGTAGATAAGCATGTTGCAGCAGCCACATTCCTAAGGAACGGGTCACCAACTCTGATTAAAAGTGACTTCACATAAGGCCATAAATATTTGTCAAGTCTACCTTTGAAACGCAGGCGAGCTGTGGCTTCTCTGCTCGTTTGCCACATGAAAGTGCAAATGGAAACACTTTAGGGTTCTGAGCTACATCAGTCATAGCTTGGAATAAGATGGCCAATAAAAAGGGCATAATTATGATGCTCCATCATTTGACACAGCTCGAGGGTTTGGCTTGTTTACCTGCTTGCTATAAGAGAGAGAATTCCTGCTGTGAATAATGGAACTTGTGCTTTTATGATCACACTGTGTTTAAGAGCGAACTTTGAAAGTGTGTGGTCTGAGTGACACCTTCTTCCCCTCCCCTTTTCTTTTACTCTTTTTTCTTTTCTCTCTGCCTTCAGCTACATGCTGAGCATTTTCCTATAGCCCATCTTTGATGCATCCTAGTGCTCCAGCGTATCAAACCACGTCATGACCGGCATGCCACAGCAACAACAATGCCTTGTTTTGAACCACTGCCCTCCCTTGTTGTGTGACGTTTTACAGTCTACTCATTGATGACTCTTGATGAGAGTCCATTCACTTTGTTTCATGATAAATAAAAGCATTTTTTCACATTTCATACAGCAGATATTTATAGGACATAATTTGATTTACAGCCTATATGGCTCTGTCTAGTGTCATGAATTGCTTTTTTTTTTTATCAGAAGCCCTCTTGTCGGTATTCAGCGTGGCTTTCTGTCATTTTTATCCACTTTGCATGCATAGCTTTTTGAGGTCAGCATTGTCACAGTAATGATACATTCTGTAATCATGGAGATACTTTTCTTGGAAATGCCTCTGCATTCCTTCGTGTGTCTGCTTGATATATGAGAGCTATAAGTAACAGTAAGCAGAGCCGATGTAGACATCAAGCAGGTGTGGAGACTCCATTAGCTAGGAACCATTTGACTTGCACACCAGTGTCTAATCCTACACAGGAGCTTCACACAGAGAGGCAGGCCCCCAAGCAGTGCCCAGTGGAGAAGTGTGCTGTCGACACCATACTGTTACACAGCCCTGCTGTGAGTTTTCCTCCTACCCACATGATGCCAATGAAACTAATGTAGTGGAAATACTCTGTGTTCAGGTGGAGGAAGCTGTTCATTATAGGTGCTACTGCTACTCATTGTACTGAATATCTCTGAAGAAGAAAAAGAAAAAAAGTGTCAATTGCTGTAAGAGAGACAAGCTGCTGGCTTTACGTGCTGGACTTCATCTGTCAGTTCGACAGTGGTGTTGGCACAGGCTGAACTCAGGAAATTGGAGACATAAATTGAAGAAAATTGATAGTGCTGCTGCTTTGCAGAATACTGTTGCTGAACACTGTTTTGGTCTGCAGTCCAAATGAACACCTCTGCAGTCTGTCACCTACATAGCGCCGCAAAAAAACATTATGTGACTTTCTACAGTGTATCCTGCTTTATCCTAAAAAAAGAAAAAAAAGTTTGACAATGAGTGTAGTTTGTGTTCATGTAATGAAAACTTGAAAACATGTGTATGTATAGGTTGTAGATCCAGTTTTACAACAAAACAGATTTTCAATATAATGAAATCTCATCCAAAAAACGCATTGCTTCTGGCATCAGAAGTGTAATTTAAAATGTTTTTTCTCACTGTGTTACTATAAATTTATGTATATTTGACCCTAGCTTCACAATAGGTTAAAGGTTACACTTACTTTACTTGTTGCACAGGTAAAGCAACTAACAAAACACTTTCACTATCTAAACACTGAAAGGTAGAAAAAACATCACAGTCAAATACAAAGACAACACCATATACACAAACCAATAAATTCTTTTTGTCAGTGCGTGTTAGTTAGTTATCAGACATCACTCACCTAATTTACTGTTGAATAACGCAATGTCTGATTTGTATTCATTCTTTGCTTTCATGTTTCAAATTTAACATTTAGCTTTTTGGCCATCCAACAACTGGGGAAATTTTTTTGTTTGTTTGTTTTTTATCCAGTTGATCCTAAACTTTAAGCCCTTCTGCAAGTATTACTGAGCAGTTTGTCACATCTTGTCTGCTGGAAAATGATGCATGGAGGAGCTAATTAGACTCAGTCAAAATCAAACATAAACATGTACCTTAAAAGGGTGACTGTTAGGATTTTCCTTTACCTTTTTATAGGAGATCAAAGCTCAGATAAGCTGTTACAGAAAGATGTTATGATGTATAATATAAATCTAGAGTGATGAAGACTCGATCAGCATCTGTCAGCCTAGCAAAACCAAAACCAAAGCCACTTCTATGTCATTTCAATTTTCATACATTGTCTTTGTCAGGGACAGGATGCCTGCCTATTCTTTCATGTACTTCAAAGAAATGTACACGTTATATTGTGATTTATATCTAAAATTTGTGTTAAATTTACTGCTATTACATGGCTTTTATAGACTTCTGAATTAAGGACCCTGTTTAAAAGTCAACAGCAGGCACTAAAGGCCAACAGATGCCAAACATAAAGAGGAAGAAATACAGAAGGAGAGCATGAGATTAAAAAAAAAAGAGATGTGGAGGATTATTAAAGGGCATTAAAATGGCACAGAAGATTATTCTAATGTCGGTGATGCTGACCTAAGATCAGAAAAAGAAAACTGCCAGGCCACCAGACAAACATAAAACAACAATGACGATAACAGGAACAAGGACACACAGGTTTTGCATCTATAGGTGCAATGCACACGCATACACACTAAAGCTCTTCTTCTACCAGAATTTAATAAAGTTTATTTCGGGGGGTTTTTCACCTCATGGATCTTACTTGGCTTCTTAGCTCATATTATTCCCTGAGTACCACTTGCACTCCTTCCTGTATTACTAGTGGATCATGGGTATTAGACTGACCTTGGCCATTGGTTTAGCAGTGTAACCGACACCAAGGGAGAATCACTAGACAAGCAGGAGAAGCCATGAAAGCTTTGTTACAGTGAGACTCTTACCTTCATAGTGTAGTATCACTTGAGCTGGTGGGGCAACCTCACTATTCCACACTATTCAATTAAGCAGTAACAGATTGCTAGTGAACTGAGATAAGAGATGAAACAGAAACTTTTGCCTCTCATCGACTTTCCCACACTCAACAAGCCAGAGTAGACTTGAAAACCCCTCTTTGGAAAAGTGAAATGAGGTCTACAAAAGAATCACGGCCCTGGGAAATGGCAGCACTAATATCACTTTGTGCCATGCTCCATATCTAGTCTGGTACATTGGGATCCTGTTGGGAACACTTTTGAAAAGGGGAAAAAAGAGCTGAAGCAGATCACATTGCCTGATGATGCAACAGAGGCCTGCATTTCTTTCTTTTTTTCTCTTTTTTTGGACGTGAAGCACAGGTCAACCACAGGGTACCGAAAGAATCAGGGGTCGCAATGCAACATCTACCCAAACTACACAAAGCCAGCTTTTCATCCCGTCACTGGCCATTCCACCAAGTCTTTAATTGTCTTTGACAAAGCTCATTAGCAGAGACCTTGTAGCGACATCGGCAATCTGAAATTCCATGGAGGGAGACATGCACAGAAACAATGTCCCACACACATTTCATTGCGCCTTTTGACAAAATGTAATGAAGTGTGTATATTGTCCCCCTCATCTGAACTCTGAGCCATTGCTACAAAGACTTTGTTTTATGAACCCTAGCTGCCCAGCGTGGGACACATCAAATGGCACCTCCATGCTGGCTCTTTTGTCAGACTAGAGGGCAAATTATTGTTTGCAATGTTGTTGTTGTTGTTGTTATGCCTCCTATTTATACAAAGAGGCCATTGATATAGTGTCAAAATAATTCATGCTCTCTTACATCGCATGCAGACCCATGTTCATTAGTAGTGCCCTGAATGTAAAGTGCACATGTGATGGATGTTCCTGACCGTACTTTGTCAGAAATTAACCCACGTTGACCTGTAGCTTAATTTTGTAGAACATGCAACAGTCATTGTTAAAATACGGTCAGGTTTTTATGGGCTTTGCTGAGTAATACAAATAATAAATCAAAATGGGAATTTTTCATGTCACTGTCAATATTGGAGTATAGATGCTAAACTCACACCTGTCTTTCAAGATATATTGTATGAAAAGATGCTAACAAGTAGATTTCTGAAAAAACCTTTGTCCACTGCAGTTGTCAAAAGATATATTTTCATGAATTAGTTAAAAGAATTCAATCCATGAATATATATTATTTAATAATACTTTAATTTATTTTGGTATTTTAAAAGGGTTCTGCTTATGTTCAAATGGTTATTGTGTAGGTAAATGTCTATACTAAACACATATAAGTCCGCTCATTATCAATCAGCGACTGAGGCTAAAAGACTAAAATCACAGGGAAAAGAAAGTAAAAGTTATAGTAATGCCTCACTGAGTCATTCCTTCCTGCTGTCGGCGATATAGCGTGCCAAATTATTCACTTACAGTATGTGAGCATTTGCTGTATGTTTGAAAGTAAGGTACAGGATTATAGCTAAGCAGGAGCAGACTTTACCTTAAAAATACTTGGTCTTCTCCTTTTTCTTCACATACTAACTTACCAACTTCACACAATACTTGCCCATATATGAGAGTCATCTAGCCTGCTGACTTGAAAAGAGCATAGGATGCAAGCAGAAACTTGGCACAGAAAAAAGACCAATGTGGGGTTATTAAGGTCAGTGTAAAAACTTGTGGAAGTGTTTGATATCAAAATCCAAATGATTATAATGAAGCACTCTGACAAGTATGGTCACAGATTGATATTTTCAAACCTATTCAAGGATTCGTGTTTATCTTAGCTTGTTTTTCTATTTTGCATATTTGTGCCTCTTTCACAGATTATCTAAAATCTGTTTTGGATTATGCAAACATGCTCTCATAGCCACATACCATTTCGCCCCTCCCAGATGAAAAATGTAATTTTCCAGGAGGAGCGCGTGTATTAGGGAGATTAAGATGTGCATATATCCCACCTAAAGAACTTATTATTCTGTATCACTGTATTTTGCCACAGATTTCATGTCTGGCCTCAGATTAATAGATGTCAGACAAACAAAAAGAAAATCGTGTCGCTCCCCTCCCCCCTGCAACAAAAACAAAAAATATGATAAATGCCTATTTATTCATCCTTACTGCCAGTGTGGCTCATTTTTGTTATTAGTATTAGTATTAATAATCATAATAATTAGCTTCCTCTTCACGCACACACAGATACAAGTACACCTACCCCAACCATTACCATGTAATAGATGTCAATAGCAGTAATGAAGTTTCTGTCACCCAGATCAGCTTCCATTTACAGCTGGCTGATGTATGCCTCGATTGCCTCTCCTCTGCGCAGCTGCTTTCACCATATGTAAAACTATGTGTATAGGACAGACTAATTGACCTGTTAGCTGCTTCAGGCATATGCTGATATATAAACCCATAATGGCCATTATCTGACTCCCCCCAAGGTAGATTGCCATGCTGGTAATCCAACTACACATGTATCATTACCTTCAATAGAATAAAGCCACTTTCCTTTACAGCCTATGGTTTAATTAAAAGTGATTGTAAGCATTTCATGTCATACTCTACATTTTGAATCCATCGTGAGCATCGTCATGTTACTGTTACTGTTGAGAAGTTCGCTGCTTGACATGTCTTGTATTACAGTTGTCACCTAAAGAAGTGATATACATGCAACATGGCCCAAGAAAGTTTACATGAAGTTTACACTGAAATTCATATAACTCCTCTGGGATGCCTTTGTAATCTTTTATATGTGACCATCGGTAGAAAGTATGTGACGTTCAGTTCTTACCGATGTCAGTGGTTAATTTCATACTTCCCCTTTTATCTCTTTTTGGTGGTTCAGCTGTAGTAGACTCAGATCTTTAAGGAGCTTTGTCTGTATTTAAAATCTTCTAGAAATATTAAAGCCTATAGAAATATATTTGTTTTTGGCTTTCACTTCAGCCAAATCATTTATTGGCTGTCAGATTAGCACAGAGTAAGGAAATTGAACTGGAAAAAAAAAAAAACTTTAAATAGGCCTAAGTTATTATTCCTGACCTTCCTCATCCTCATCATGTAGACTTTCCTGGATTTACAGACAGCTCCGCCATTGGCCAAGGACAAATGGGGTGACCACAGCGCCTATGAACTGAGCCCGAATTGCCTTAATACGGAAAAGACTTTTATTACAAGCATAATCCGACAAGTACTAGCTCAAATGACGGGACTGTAGGCTATTTGGTCTACAGGTATTATTTCGCTGGTGGTATAGAATTAAATTCAGTCATATCTAAATCTCTTCCAGCTCATGTAATAACGATTTTCAGGAATTAAAACAGGAGATTAAGTCAGAAACAAAACAAAATAAAACTTCTTTCACTTCGCTGAAGGAAAATGTAAAGTTAAACGTGTTTCGCGAATTTGAAACGCATGAACGAGTTAATTAAAAGGCGTTTTCTTCTTAATTTCAGACTATTCGAGAGTGGTCTCCAGAGAAAAACCAAGTTTTCGAATTGTTACGCTAAATATATTACAGAAGAGCGGTGCGGCAAAATTAATGCGCACAGCACCCTTTGTCTTTTACTACAGAAGTATTTGATTTTAAAAGTTTGAAATAGGAAGCTTACAAAAAGCAAAAAACTTTTTTCCGACCGTCAACGCGGATCATACACTACAGTGATCATCTTAATATCGCTGTCTGTACAAGAAGCAGAAGAGTTAAGCCATAACGAGACGGTCTATAGGCAAAACATCCAAATCAAAGGGACTTTGAAGGACCATGTGAATTTCTCTGTCGGGTTTGATCCTACAAATGACCTTTTAATTAACACAATGGTAAGTTAGTCCAGAGGCTCGCTGCACAAGGGACAAAGCAGCATTCATTCTATGTTCCTCCCTCGTTGCTTAGCTTGAACAGTAACAAAGTGTTTGATGCCACTTCTGATTAGATGCTGACAATAGAGAGATGATGTCCCCTTTCTTCCACAACTTGTGGATTTCACTCACGTTCTCCTCTGAATTATGACCTTCCATCAGCGCGGCGGCTTTATACGTCGAGTCAAGATGATAAACTTTGATCAAACCCGCATACGCAAATGTTTTTTAATTGCCTGATTGGATGTTAAGCTGTATAAATAATCATGGCACAGAAAACGAAAGCTCTTGGGAAAAAATGTATTGTTAGAAAAGATGTAATGAATGGCAAACACAGGAGAAGCTCACATTTTAACACAGGGACAAAACATATTTCCAAGTCCACAGCGGATCCAGTCGTTCATAGCCAGCTTTGAGTCCGACAAGCTTTTCTCTTTTTACATCTGGCAAAATGACACGAAGCCACAGAAAACTGAAAAACGTGTAACAAAATATTCAAAAAGAGATACAAATTCAACCAATAAACACGTTAAATAATTAGCCAACAGACGACATAACAAAATAATAAATACGTAAAGAAATAAATAAGTTTGCTACACTACACGATTGCCATACACAAATTCGGCCGTTATTTTATACGGCCAGTCTCACACATTTGCATCTAGATTTTTTGCATAAAGTCTTTAACACCATAAAAACAATGTTGTGCAAAATGATAGCCACGTCCACAGTTTGACAGCTCACACTGCAGCAGCGCCAGGTAGTTCCCACGTGTCATACTGAGGCCGCTAGTTGGCCGGTGTGTCATTTAGTGCATAATAAATGTCCCAATGGTTACTGTGGTACATTTCCAGCGATCTAGGAGGAAAAACAGCAGGGATTGAAATAAACGCACAAAATAGAAAGAAAAAAAAAACTTTATAGTATGAAATATTTCCAAAGAGAAGTTAAGTAGAAGAACTGGAATCATTTTGACTGATTCTATAAATTATATTTGACACTATGCACATTATTATCCTCTCATCAATTTGCAAATCTGATAGAAAAAATATATTTTTTTAAAAGTAAGCAACGTATAAACAAAAAGAGAAAGAGTAAGTGCATCCTGTGTGCATATTTGTTCATCTGTGAGTGTTTGATGTTTTTCCTTGCCTCTTGTCTTTGTGTGTGAAAAGCTGTGTGTGTGTGTCATGACTTCACTGATTTTTTTCCACTTCAGTGCAGACTCTCACCTGCTTCACCTCTTCATCACTGGTCTGAATGCAGTGACCTTGTCGTCCTGCACGGTCCCACAGGTTTCACTGAGGTCAGATGACTGTGTCTCTGCTTTGCCACTGGAGAATCCTGCACACCCAAGTGAAAACAAATCTAAAGAGCTTACTTCAAGCACAAGTTGGCAGAAAGTCCCTCGCCACTTTGTAACTCATAAAATGCATTTGTGAACACAAAAAATTTAAGATTTTGCAGTATTTGTGTCCATTAACAGTATGCTTGTGGCCCATTATGAAAAGACAGAGATTGATGTTATCTGTTATGTGAAACTCAGCAGCTAAAAGACAGACATACCTTCAATGGTGGAGTACTGACATGTGTCTGGGAGTGCAGCATAGGATGAACAGTGAAGTTGGAGGCTCTTGGGACCATAGCTGCTAGTGCCATAGACCTTTGAGTGCAAGGACGAGCCCTCTGAAAAGGGGCTCTCAACATTGGTGACACTGCTAGATTCATGAAGGCCTCTAATGCCTGCACATTGTCCAGTGGGAGCCCCAATAAGTCTGGTGCTCTGTAGCTGGCAGTCCCCGGTTGAGTTGCCTGTCCTCAGCTCGGAGCCATGCTGCTGAGGGCTCAGAATGACCCCCGAAGCTGCCGTCCGAGCCAGAGACCAAATCCGTGGCTTATCTGAAGCTTCATAGTGCGACAGGGACACAGTTCCTGTGGCTGGGCTGGTTGAGGAGGGTGCTTTGGACACTACAGGATCCAGGAAGTCAGCCGGGAGAGGAGGAAGGGTGGTGACATTCTTGATGGCACAAGGGAAAGAGTGAAAGCTGTTAGTTAAACTCAGGTGTAGTTCGGAGCTGCAGTCTCTTTTTTGAGGAGCTCCTGCCATCGTCCTCTGGAGGTCGTGCTCATCCGATGCCACCTTTTCACAGTCACTGTCCAGCTTGTCACAGTCATCGTCATCCATATCGTCCAGATCACTCAGATGTAAATCCTTTTCCTCCTTGCAATCATTAGAATCTACATGAAAGAACAGATTTTATTTTGTGGCGTTAATTATTAATATGCTGTCTGTCGTGGAAAAAAATTCAATTGAAAAATTTTTAAACTTTATTTTATTACCAACAAGAAAGAAATTGCCAAAATCATTACCTTTGGTAACACTGTCTTGCTCACTCTTGTTAAGGTCATCCTTCCTGTCATCATTCGCCTTATTCTTTGGTGACCAGGTCATCTTGTTTTCCTTTTTAAGCCTCCTCCTGGCATTGGCGAACCAGGTGGATACTTGAGTGAGTGTCATTTTGGTGATGATGGCCAACATGATCTTCTCCCCCTTGGTGGGGTAGGGGTTTTTGCGGTGCTCATACAACCATGTTTTCAGAGTGCTGGTGGTTTCACGTGTAGCGTTCTTTCTTCTAGCTGTGCCATTAAAATCTACTGTCCCGTACCTGGAAACACACACATACACACACACATTTAGCCAGGGAAAGAGTTGCCATTAGTGCAGTTGGTAAATTATATAGTAGACTACTAATTCAGGTATCCTATATTGTTACTTTCTGTTGTTTGAAATGTATCCAGGTTCACCAGATGCAGGTTCCACTATAGAGATAAACTCAGAACTCAGATCCAAATGTGTCACAAGTGAATGGTTGTTTTTAATGACGTAGAACGTACCTGTCATATTGATACTGTCCCAGTGAGTGATCATAAGGATAGTACGCAGCAGTTTGAGTAATGCCAGAGTGTAAAGTGCCTGTGCTGTCCTTAATGTCGTACTGCGGATTCTGTAAAAGAGAAAGTGGTTGTTATACATTATAAAGGTTTAGATCAAATATTTTAGCATTCTCAAGATATTTGAAAGAAATTTCATGTATAAAGCATCTTAGTTCCATGCTAATAAATAACAAGCAAATGATTCAACCTATGAGTTACTAGAGGCAGAAAATAATACTCATACATGACACCTGTTTGTCACATATATATTTTCATTGTGTTTGAAGTATGATGTGATATCCAAAAACATGTGTTGTTAATATGTTTTGAATAATATTAGTTAAATATTGTTTCAGACATAATGCAAAATACTTAAATAGACAGTCATCTTTAATTAATTTTGTTTTTTTTAAATATAGAGGGAAATAGAAAAGTTTCAGCTGCACTGCAACAACTCAAACTCCTACTTTTTTTTAAGTAAACAATTTGCTCTAATAGAAGAATCTGATGCCCCATACCCCCCAAAATTACAGAAACGAGTGGCAATATTTAAAACAACACACAAAAAATGTGTTTAACTTTAAATTAACAGTAAATTTGGTTCAAATCAGTCACTTTTGACTCTTTTGCTCGTTCACCTGTCTCTTTTTCCACGTTCTTTGTTGCTTTGAAGGGGCAGTAAGATAAGAGCTGCCGTTGGATTAAAAGACTTATCGAGACGGATATGTTTGCAGTGTGAGATAAATTGATAAACCTAGCTGATCGATCAGCCTGAGACCCCCCTCCCCCTTTTGCGCATCAAATGAGCCCACCAGAGTGGAGTAGATAGCGGATGGGTCGGTGCTGTAGGGGAAGTAGTTGGCGTAGTTCTGGCTGGCTGCGGCCGCGGCGGCGTAGGGAGAGCTGTACATCCCCAGCGCTGCGTTCAGCTCCGTCCGGCTGCTTGCCAAGAGCCGGTTCTCGTAGGACGGGCAGCAAAAGGAGGCAGCGGCGGCAGCAGCGGCAGTCTGGGAGCTGCCTGTCCCGTCAGAGACCGACCTGGAAATCGAATCGCAGCAAGTCGTACTGGGGTTTGCCGACACGAAAAACTGCATGAAGAGAATTGTGGATAGACATGGTCACTGGCTGTTTCATCTCTCATGTGGATGTCTGTGACAACTCTGAAGTGACTATGCTCTGCAAAAATCTTAGCATTAGTCTAGTTGCTTTAGTGTCTTAAAATCTTAAAGCAACCGGTAAATGTGAGCTGATTTTGTTTGCTGCTTTTGAATGATCACGATTCAGGTGTCATTGCCTTAACTTGTGACCTGCCTTAATTCAAGGTAAGTCACTTTTCAGAGAATCCGTGAAATGATAGAAAGTAGGTCGCAAGGAAAAATAAAACGATATGATATACATCGTCATTGTCTTTTTTTTCTCCCCACGATTTAACAACAGTTTTGAATTCACTTCTTTAACACTGCATGCGAATATAAAAGACATACACGGTTGTTTTCGGATAGGAAGATGAACAAGAAAAAGTGACCTGCTATATTTTTATCACCGAATTAAATAAAATTGTTTCGGTTTAAAAAAAAAAATGCAATTGCCAACAAAGTCCCCGTTTCGAAGTTAAATACAACGACCTGACGTTTACATTCTGCCAAAAGTCAAAATGTTGTCCTCGGAGAAGTTGTTTGATAACTTTTCCAGAAGAGTAACTTCTGTCCCCTGATCAACCTGAACTTTTTCGAACTTGTCATTTGGAGCAATAAGAATTTATTAAAATGTAAATGAAGCGCATTAATAAAGATTTAAGCCTTTCACAATACTCCAATCTTACATGTCGAAACAACTCCATCAGAAAGTTTGCTTATGTGTACAGCATGCTTAACAGCCCAATTACACCTCGTAGTGTGCGATAGGTGACATTCATCTCTATTGTCATCAGAAAAACACGTGAGTTCATTCATAATTCAGTGTAATTGGACACGGGTGTGTGTATATCGATATTCGGATCAACAACAAAAGCTCCACGCGAAAATAGCTGTCAACACTGACAGAGCAGTCACTCTTTCGTTTATGTTTCTCAAAAAAGTAAAAGCCTTCTGATTAGTGAAATGAAAGAAAAATATGAATTTATTCTTCTTTCTGTATACGCTATATTTAGGATAAATGAAAAGCAAAGTGTCTTACCTGTGAAGTTGCATTGTAGGGATATCCAAATTGCGAGAAAGACATAGCTGCTTCTTTTGTTACCATCAGGAATATTCTTCACCCTTGATCGATTGCAACCAATTCTACTTCAAATCCACCGTCTTACACACATTTCCACGCACGGCCTTTCGCTCAATAATAGATGACTTCACTCATAGGAGGGAGACTTTAGGCTGACACCAGCTGCAGATTGTTTTATATGAATGAATAATCCCCCCAAGGACCCAATAAGAAATGAAATTAAGCGTCATTAAGTGCAAAAAAATTGTTGTTGTGTTAGCTGAAGGAGGCTTAAAGGATAACGTAAGTCTTCCAAGATATGGACTCTGCTTGTGCTATTATTTGTGGCTCTATAGTTCTTTAGCATTCATCCATGCAAGGGTATCAGCGTGACGTCACTGTAATCCCGGAACGGCAGGGTACCAAGGATAGAATAATGTCTTTGCCAATCACGTCCAACACAGGGTTTTCTTAAGGTGCACTGTACACAGCCTTGTCCCGCTTTTGTAATAGAATTCTTTACCGATTTTCTGAGGTAAAGTCTCGGAAAATTGCACCACTGTTCATTATTATTGAATTGTAACAATGCAATATGGAAACCCTTTGTGAAGTTAAATAAACTAGAAAAGAGAGAGAGGGAGAGAGAGAGAGAGAGAGAGAGAGAGAGAGGGAGGGAGGGAGAGAGAGAGAGAGAAAACACAGGAGCGCGCG
>VURO01048766.1:69893-88699 GCA_015108175.1 Pelvicachromis taeniatus
AGAGAGAAAACACTGGGGGATGTTTAGGGTGTCTTGTGAGATATTTCATTACTTTTTCACTTTATCTAGACAAATAGAAATAACACATGTTGCCTAAACTAGAAAAGTCGGCACTATTGTCTGCTTAGATAAAACTGATACCTAAAACGGTTCGTATTATTTACAGTGCATCACAGTTATATATGGCTGGACCTCTAATACTTTCTTTTTTAATCTCGACCTTTGTTCGCTTCTGGCTCTTTGGCCAGAGGTCCATCCCAGAGTTAATGACGATGATGTTTCTATCTTTCTCTATTAGAGAGAGGGGCAGTCCCAGTAGGAACGGTTAGAGGGGTTTTTGGCAGGTCAATAGACCAGTGATTGATGCGCGCCTGGAGACCTACGTGACCATTACGCGTAATGCGTAATTGTATCAATTAACAAATGGATACATGCCCTTGTTTAACCAACGAGTAACAGAGTGAAAATATGCCTTAGAGGTGAAATCCAAAGAGCTATGCTAGAAAAAAAGACATTGGAAGCCGTGCTCCCCAGTCTAATTAAATATCCGTGCATGGGGGCGACGAGAATTGCATTTTAATTGAATGATGCTCACTTGAAAGATGGGTAAGGAATGATGCTGCCTCACAGTGAATGAAACTAGAAATTATTTTAAGCCTTATTAGATTAGGAGCTCAGCCATTACCAGTTGTCTCACTCTCTCCCATAAACATAAACAAGCTTCACCCTCTTTTCGTGTGTTGAGATGTTACCGGTAGGTAAGATATCTGTTTAATTCTCTTCTACACTCACCACTTTTTTTTTTTTTTCTTTTTTTTTTGCGCTGGCAGTGACAGAGGTGATCGGTCTAACTGAGTCATATGATCTGCCCATTTCTGCTTGTCTAGAGAAGTGTAAGTTTCCCGCTGTCACGACTGATACCTTGAGCCAAAATTTTCCAGTGCCTTTAATTTCCCTGGCTGATGAATGGCTTTGACTCCCCAGGAGACGCATCTGCGATTACGGGCTTTCTCTCCAAGGGGCGCTAAAGAGCCACGTGCTGGAAATTAAGATCTCCTGTTAGAGATTCTTCATAGAGATAAAATGGTCGGAGTTGTCACGGTCCAGGTTTTAAGAAATGCCGTTTTAAACACCCACAGGCAACAGTAAGTCTTAAACACTATGCCTTTTGTCCACCAAGTGCCTGTTTCTTTTGATAGGTAACTAAGCTACAGCAAAAACTTAGATAACAAACCAGAGACCACTATTATTCCCCCTGTTACAATCATGTTTTGGAAAATTTTATTTTACAATTATTTACCTCAAATTCAGCATCATCTCACAGGGTCACTTGTGTTCATTTTTTTTCTCTTGAGTCAAAATTCACAGAAAAAGGAACATAACAAACAATTTAAAAACCAAATGTGTACAAAAGCCTAGACAACTTCACAATATCAAAACACCATTTCCATTACGTTCTTGACATAAACACAAAGAAGATAAGGTGCAGGGGAAGAAGGAAAAGGCCAATATGACAGTGCTCTATTATTTTTGATGAAACAGTGAGGTATGAATCAGATGAGTGAGCAACGCTTACAGATCCAGACAACCTGCTTTTACAGAGATATGTAAAAGAGCCACATTTTCAACTTTTTGACAATAAAATTTTCAGATGTTTTATTAAATGTTAGAAGGTTAGATCAGGTTAGGTTTTCCCAACTTCTACAGGCAGCCAAAAAGTTGTCGCTCCTCCAACACCATCGTTTTTATTTATTTATTTTTTATCAGTCGTCATCAGGAATATAGGAAGCAATTAAAAAAGGATATACGTTAGTCTGCAGTGGAGTACAAGTCAGTGCAATAGTACCTGCAGACTCTTGTTTATATTTCTTACTCTGACCATATTTATATATATTTTTTATCATGATCAGAGAACTACAGCTCGAAAAGAATACTTAAACCTTTTGTTTGTCCTCCCTCCTGAATACCAGGTTTTAGTTATAGATAGTTCTAACTGGACACTTACAAGGATTTGACTAACAGATGTTATCAATTAGTAAAATGTATCATTTTTTACCTCACTACTGATGAATATCACAATATATAACAGGAGAATGTGCACAAGTTAAATGTAATTGCATGCCAGTGGTCATTGCGTTTCTACAAGGGCATGCATGATGGCCTTAGTGCATATGGACAGACTCATGCATAATGCATGCCCAGTAGTCAGTGTAGATCTCATTGAATAAGGCCAAAATGAATGCTAATTGCAATGGCAGACTGGCCACAGTGCCCTTCCTTCTAAATTGTGTGACAACCAAATGTTGGGCCATTTCTTTATACTCTTCTGTGACAGAGGAGTATAAAGATTACCTAGCAATCACATGGTAACAAGAGTTTTTTTAATTTTACATTTTTTTAGCAGTTAAAAGGCTGTTAGAAACAGTGTTTCTATCATTTATCATCTATCATTTCACAATTTGTTCCATAAATATATTTTAAGGTGAAGTGTGTTATCTCTCTCTTCAGTATTAATTCTACAGTAAGGATATAATAGCAAACCCATTTTTCTTTTGCTTCTTTGTAAGCTGTCTTTAAGTTCCGTCCCCTGTCCTTGTCCACAAGCACTAGGTTTAATTCAGACCCAGAAATATGGTTGTAAAACTGACATATTCTCTTCCGGAGTAGGAGGGACAAGAAAAAAAAAAAAAAAAAAAAAAAAAAAAAAAAAAAAAACAAACAGAACCAAGATTCCCAATATAGTACAGAGTAAATAAAATGCTTACTGAGTTTATCCATCATGCAGATATAGATTTTTTTTTTTTATCAATGAAACAAAACAACAACAACAACAAAAACAAAGTTGCTGCTTGAAACACTCTGGCAGTTGCAATTTGTAGACATACCATTTGACCTAACTGGTCATATAATGGAACATTTAACTACTAGCAGACAAAGGCATTCGCGCTCATTCACTCACGTTATTTAACAATAAGCAAGCCCAAAGCTCCATTATATCTTGTTCTGACAGATCCAAGTGGTTACTAATGAGACTGAGTAATGCACGCATTCTCCATTAGAAGCATCACTGAGTGGGGAAAAAAAAAAACCTCTAAAGGTTAAGTCAACACTCAATAGCTCCCAGCCCTCTTCTCCTACTTAATACATTTCCTATGCTGACTTAATGAACCACACAAAGCCTTTCTGGTTTTTCATCAGATGAGGAGGAGAAGGATGGAGGAGGGGTGGGGTGCTGTAGTGGTGGAGGTAGAGGGGTGTATGAAATGGTAATAAGGGCAGACAGACAGAGAGATGGAGGAAGAGCCCTGAGTTAAGCAGAGGATGAAGCAGCACCTACCTGGAGGTGTGTGATCTCATTAAAGCCAAATTGGTATATGCCAATAAATCCAAGGCACTTGTGATCTGGAATTATTGCGTACACACACATATAGTGCATACACACAAATGTACCCCCATGAAAACCATTATTAATATTGCTAAATTATCCAAATGGATGGAAAAGTAATAAATATTGTAATGAGAAATAATAGACCCATGGAGGATATGGTCACAGCAGTGGTCGGTTAACACTAAAACAAACATCTCCAGGGTTGACGAGTAATTACAGTGTGCACAGGGAGTCATTAAAGCTTCATCAAACAGAGAAAGAAAGACACGGGGTGAGTGTAACATCATGACAATTGTCTCAATAAATCAATCTGGTCGAGAGAAGAAAAGGATAATTGCATGTGATGACAGTACAACGTTGATTACTGTATAAGTAGTGCCACTCACTGTGGTATGGCACAGTTTGATTGGTACCTTGGGTTTAAAAAACAATATATATTTTGAAAGACTATAATTACACATATAGTTGTTTAGGGGTTTGTTTGTTTTTTAGATTTTAAATCTGTACATGAATGGACAAGCATAATTTGCGTTGCATTTGTACCATTGCCACGTTGAGCGCTTGTATTCAGATGTTTAACTCAAACAAAACCTCTGAAATTTTTTGTTGGGAGCCCTGTGTCTCAGAGGCCCCTGAGGCTCACGGGATGCAATATGTGAGTGAGTGAGAGAGAAAGAGTGTGTGGATATGTAGGCATGTGTGTTGCTTGTGTGTGCTGGCTGGCAGAGTCCCCTTGAGGCTCTACTGTAAAGCTATCATCAGTGGTGGTGTCAGGGATTTGTTGCTTGTCACTGAGTGAGAGAGGGAGTCCTGGCAGTAACTCTGGGAAATAACTGCTTATGGAGAGAGAGCCTTGATACACAGTTTGTGTGAGTGTAGATGTGTGCAAGAGAGAGAGAGAGAGATAGGCAGAGAGCGAGGGAGAGAGAAGGACAGAGAATAAGTGGGAAAAATTTGTATCTATTTTTTCCACATGGTATCAGGAGGTCTATGTTTGAGTATACAAGCAGGCTGCAGGTCAGTCATATGGTGTATGTATGCTCGTGTCAGCTTTTATGTGGAGGTTTTAGGCTCTTTGTCCATGTGAACTCTTGTTCACAAGTGTTGTGTTTCCATGTTGCTGCATGATATGGTAACAATATGTATTATGTAGTATATGTGCCTTATTGTGTGTTAACTTTGAAATTTGGAAATAGGCATGATTAAAAATGTCACTTCAGCCACTGATAACATGGAGTATGTTTATGCTAACACCTTGCTACCATGCCCATCTTCGTGTATGTGTGGTCTTCATTGAGATGGGTGCTGACTTCTAACCAAACCTTCCCTCAAGGCAGAGGGCCAGCAGCAGCAAAGTGCTGCTGTCAGGTAAATACATGTATCTTCAAAAAAAGAAGAAAGGGAAAGAAAAAGAAACTCCTCAGGAATGATGAATGGAGGCCTCATTTTCTCATTGACAATCGTGTATTTCTGGAATCGCATGTTGGCGTATGACCAGGAATCAAGGGCCCGAGGGCCATGAAATTCACTCAACTCATAAATGATCATGTCAGTGTTCAAATGTAGGAAGAAGAGGGAAGACGGGGTAAACTGCTGTTACATGGTTTCCATCTGACTGCAGCTGCTAAATCCACAGCAGCATTGTGGCCTATTGCTAGGGCCCACGGAGACTGAAAGACAGTTCCTATTACTGTCAGTCCAATTACCGGCCGCAGTACAGCCACTGCTGTCAGCACTGGACCAGTCATGGTATGTACTGGCAACTTTTCTCTCATGTATGGCCATATATCCTCAGCAGGGAATCTTGTCAAAATTGATTTCAACATTATTGTATTATCTTGTTGTTGAATTAGCCCGGTACAATTGAATCATAGTCTGCTTTAGGATGCATTCAATGGAAACAATTAAAATCTGTAAAAAGAAAAAGCATTATGATTCAATAGCAAAATGGCTACAATAAATTCGTTTTATCTGTCCATGCTGTAATCCATCGCATATATACATATAAAGACCTAGAAGTGGGGGAAGTGATGAAACGTGGTATAAATATTGAAACACTCCTCAGTACAGAAGACAGAGCTCTTCGTTGAGTGTGTCTGCTGAGCTAGTGTTGCACCACATGGAGACTAAAAAGGCCTGGTCCCATCTGGTCCTGGTTCAGTCTGGTTTACTGCAAAATGGTGCCAATACAAATAGCTGAGCTTGATGTTTGTTTGCATAAATTGTTTTGAAAGGCTTCACCAAGAGTTTTTTGGGTGGATTATGGGAGGGGAAGTTGGGGAGCTAGCCATGGTGAAATAATCCTCACTGAGCTGACAGTTAGATTTGCTCTTCTTTAAGAATAAAAAAAAATAAATAAATAAAGATTGTTTTGGATTTTTCTTTTCTGTTCCTGGCAGTGAGTTTGGGCTGTGAACTTTTCAGTGGCTGTGCGTGCATAAAACGTGGGTGTATGGTGATGGAGAATGCTGAGCTGCTCTCTTTTCTCTCGTAACATAGCAGTGTCAATTTTGATAACATCAGTGTTGCAGTTAACACATGCTCGTAGTTCAGCTGGAAGTTCAGAAACCCAGTGGAATGCAGGGAAATGTCTCTCTTCCTATAAACCTTACATAGCCTCTTTGATTTTACTCTTATAGGTCAATGAAAGACCAATAGAAGGGTTAAAGTCAAAGAGCAAAGCTGTGTAGTGAGGTGAATTAGTTTTGTATTACTGTGCACAGATAAACACTGATATATATGTGTGCGTGTGTGTGTGTTAGTGTGTTTTCTTTTGATTGCCCCGCTTGCCAAAGAGACATAGTAATCAGCTGGTTGCTATAATCAAGTAGCTTTTTTGTTTTGTGAGAGGTGTATGAAAATCTGCCTCATTGATTTCATGCCCAGGTAAGTGTGCCAAGTCAGCACTAACTGGTACCAGATTGATTTTTGTGTGGGTTGCATGGATGCCCAAGTCACAGCAAGAGCTGAGGTGGAAATCACAATTTTACCAATGAAAGTTCAGTTGTTTGAGCCCTCTCTTCTTAAATTGCTGCTTAGTCAGTGGTTGACTCCCAACTAAATCCAGATGCAGCTAAAAAATCTTTTTTTTCCTGCAGCATTTGTCTTTGTCTTCAACCACAGTATGTCAGGCTGCAGAGCTAACGATGTGTATTATTGCATTTGTGGACAAATGTCTGAAGCTTTTGAATGCGGGCTTAACAAACAGCGTTTCAGAAGCTCCCAGTGTGATCGAGTATAAATACAATAACTTCTACAAGAACAATGCATGTTTCCTTGGTGAATTTATTGCATCTGAAAGTTACACAACATATGCCATGTTTTAATCTTAAGGTTAGAAAAAAGCAGAGAATATCAAATCCTGTTTATATTTAGTGGAAAACAGAAGTTCAGACAACCAAAATCCTGTATCATCCAGTATGATGTTATGCTTTTTGGTTCAGTTTCAGCCTCATCAGTTGGATTTTCATTCTCATGGGGTTATTCTGATTCGTTTTCTATCCCAATTCAAGCTCTATGAGCAGAAGAAAGGAAAAGGAACGGGGCACCCCCAGCTTGAGTGCATTGAACTTAAAGCAGATGTTACATGGTTGCCAACATTGAAAGAGTCTGTTAACGGTGGAGAACATGAAATCATATACCTTTGATTAGCCTTTTCACTTGGTCAAGTAAAATAGTTTGTACATTGCTGAATGTACCCTGACCTTGGCCTCATCGCAAATACGTCATTAGATTATTGCAAAAAAGGGGGAAAAAACAGCTACTCATGTTTCAATTTTAAGATGTTAAGGCTAATTTCTGATTTGCTGATTGTCAAGCTTACTTTGGAGAAGGCAAGAAGATTGGATCAGATCTCCACAGCCCCGCCTTTCCTGGATGAACTTGGACATGTCTTAGTAGGAGCCAGTATCCTTGAAATATAACTTGGCTCCTTTTTTATATCCTCTTACCCTGCTCAGTTCAAGATGTTTTACATTTTGAAGTTGGGATGTCCACATTGCAGACATGCCTTCTACTTATTTCAAGGCTATTTCTTCCGAGGACGATAAGGAGTAAAATATGGAAAAGAAAGTGGCGCAGGAGGCATGGGGGGGGGAAACAAGGCATTCCTTTTAAATATATGGTGAATGAGGGTCCTTCAACAAGTGTTGTGTTTACATTGCTTGTGGGAAAACAAATCGGCTCCGGCTGTGTCTAAGGGGGCTGTAACACAGCTCTTTGGTAAGGAGCGCAGCTTAAATTCCTAGCAGCAGCAGCAAGCACAGTAATGTCACCCCAAGGTGTTGAGAGTAAATATACAGTGCTACCTCTAGGCTAAATAGGGGAAAGAACACAGAGAGATTGAAGTGTACATCAGTGACAAAGTAGAGCAACAGCTTTACCTAGGAGCAGCAAAAATGAGAATAAATAATTTGCAATATCATTTTGTCATCGTGCTTTTTATTATAAAGTTCACACATTGCAAAAGTAACGGAACCTCTTGCAGCTGATCATACTGTCACCAGAACAAGGCATCGAAGCTGTAAAACTGAAAAAATAAAATACTAACGTCAGCCAAGGTTGTCTAGCTGGGGGTCAGCTGGGTTCTTAAGCACGTTTCAATCATGTGGTGGTGAAACGATAATTGTTCTGTTAACACTGTGGATGTACTGAATGAAGAAAATAATATCTGACATTATGTTATTAGATATGTAGCAAAAATTATTTTCAATTACGCAGTATTATACACATTTTAAAGAAATGATTAAATCCTTTGGTTGAAACACAGGGCGATGTCCTTCATCAGGTCTTAACTTGGGCCAGTTAAAAGTATTATGTCAGAGGTGGGCCAACACACATTTCATGAAACTACCCACTTTACAATATGCTGCATTGTTTCAAGCACGAGCCTTTTTATTGGCTCAAATTGGTGATGTTATTTTCATTAACACTCTTTTATCTGTAGCGACTGTGTGTACATTCTGCAGACTGTGTGGCTGTAGTACGTGCTTGACCTTTGCCAGTAGGACAGCAAATGCAGTGGAAGAGTGATACCACTGTGCGGTCCTCTAATCTGCTCACTTAGCCCTGGCTTTGGGGCTCACTTCGCTCCACTTCATCTGAAGCTTTCACGTCACTAACGGTATTTTCACATACTGCAGCTTGTCGGCATTGCCTTTTTCTCATTCTCCTTCTTTCTCTCAATCGCTCTTAATTTTGTCTTCTTTTTTCTTATTGGGTCTTTAAGTCCTTGACTTTACTTCAACTATCTTGTCTAAGTGCAATCTTGGTAGGCAGTGTGGCATTCACTGTCGTACTGTATATAACATTTCATTCTCTCTTCCACTAGTGTTTCTCTGTACTTAATTTAAACCACTGCATACACACAGGGACACTACAGCAGTCCAGATGAAGTGCAAACCTATACTTGGTCTTTCTCTCTGTTTACCTTTATCTCTATCTTTGTCAGGACTAATGTAACCCAGTTGTAGTAGACATATAGACTATCAATCCTCAAAAGGCTAAAGTACTGCCTTTCAGTTATTGCACTCATCACTAGATGCATACAAAGAGTAAAGCATAGAAGACAGAACAGCATCAATGAGAACAATATTAAGTTTGTTATGTTCATTCTGAAGTAGTTTGGAAGTTTAATGGGTCTTTAAAGCGTTTTGGCAAGGACAATAAATAATATGCCAATTCATCATTAACAGTTTCTTAACTCAATATTTGTGAACGCAAAAGTAATGTCTACTTATGCTGCAAGATATATGAGATTATGTGTCTTTTTCCCTTATTGTTTTCCAGCTTGATATTATACTTTCATGGATTTTGTCCTATGAGCTGAGTAGATCAGACTTACAGATAAATAGACAACATGTGGAACTATCATTATGGAGGGACTTCCACGAATGCACATCAGATAATTATATAAAAATTAATAGATATGGTGATAAATAATATCATAAATTATGCACATTTTCTATTTGTATATTGAAACCAACCATTAAAAACATTAAATACATAAAAAACTAAATTAAATTCGCATTTCTTCCAATTTCAAACAAATGAGAGTTTTCTTCAGCATCTAAAGTCTAAATATAAATATTCTGTTGGGCTTTCCATTTCATAATATCAGCAAAGTAAAATACAATACAATACAGGGTGTTGGTCCTATACCGTATCTAAAAAACACAGTAATTTGCTGTATTTTCTCTCCTACTCATCCTTGTCTCTGTCGTCTTCCTTCCAGCCCCATCCAGACTTTCCTCTTTTCTTTCTCTGTCGCACCTTCTCAAGCTGTCGACACGCTGGTTCGGAGGGTTTCCTTCAGGAAGGAGAGGTCCATGTTTCAACCACAGTCTGATAGAGGGAGCCCGATAACCCCTGAGACAAGTACTATACTGCCAGCTGACATGAAGCAGATGTCCTCCTGACCCCTTTCTCTTTGGGAACAGGAGACCAAATGAAAATACAAGGGATACTTGCATATCAGCAGTGCTCTTGTGAGGGTGTGAATTTATTGGTGCACAAATTATGAGAATAACGTTTAGATTATGAAAGATCAGTTATTATAGAGTAAAAATGACTGAATCTGTGAGTAATTAGAAAAATAAAACAAAAACAAAAAACGTGTTATGTGAGTAAACTAGTGTTCCTTATAAAGAGTGGGGAGTTTAGACAAATTCAGCATTCGTGACGGTTAATGTCACATGCAGCTTGTGTGTCACACAGAGACCATAGGAAATTATGTAATGTACATCCCCAAGCCTATCACACATGTACAGGCCCACACATGCACACTGGTCACCCACTTGGAGAGTAAGTTGGAGCTGAGCATGCACAGAGACCTTAGAGTGCTGTGACCTCATTACTATTCAGAACCAACGGTGAGAAGACAAGTAGTGCTGCTTTCCCAGTACAGCTCACCCCCTGTGCTAGTAAATGATGTGCACGAAAGTGTGGGTGTATAGGGTGGGCAGCAGCTTCCCCTGAACTCCGCTCCTTGCCACTACTACACAGACACACACATACTCACTTCCTCCTGGGAGATATGGGGGCCTCTGCTTTCTGTCAGGGTGTCTTCAGCTGCAGATCCCTGGGGCCTCTCACTTGGTGGGAATCTGGTCTTCTCACTCCACAGCCAACCCCCCCTCCATACGGATGAGAAGTAAAACAAGACCTGAGGAAAGCACTGCAGCTCATCCTCTTCTATCGTCCCCTGTATTTTCTTTGCTATCTCAATACTTTGCCCTCGTCCCCTTCACTCTTCTCTTTCGTCTGTGATCGATAACGTTAATTGGCTCACTGAGTCAGTGGTACATTGATTGTGGTCACTAATAAAAGGGCTATTGATTGGCACTTTGTTTAACACTGGCCCATGCAATGAGAGCTGCCCTCTAATGCTATCCTGACAGGAACCTTTTCCTGTTTGCCAGTCTTTTAATGTAATAAATTATGTCACTCAATTAAGGAGACTTTTTTCACTCACATTTTTTTTGTGTCCTAACAGTATGAGGACAGTTTGTGGCTCCTGATAAGCAGAGAGACGAAGCACCTGAGAGCTTGAGTAACAACTTGTCATCATGGGTATTAAACTTAGTGCTTTGTAATATAAAAACTACTGATGGTTAACATACTGCTATACCATTGATACCCAAATTTCATTCTTGTATAACCTGCACATAAGAGAGTAAATTGTTCTAAAGCTGGATTTTTTTTTACATTGCGTTGTGTTTATTCAACAGCAGAGAGACATTAAAACAAAAGTATGTATTGTGGTTTTAGAGACAGTTTGGTATAATTTTCTATGATTATTGGAAAAACACAATGCATACCAGACGAACGGCTGTATTCTAGTACATTTTTGTACAGAAGACATACTTGCACTGAATAAATGGTGGAAATCAGGTATACCACAAGGAATTCAGAGCATGACTTTGGCCAAATTACAAATTAAAAAAGACAATTTAGCTCTTTTTATACAGTGGAGCTAGCATTTATTGGAGGATTTAAATAAGATAAAACAGAACTGTAAGAAATAGTAATATATAAAAATGCAGAGGTGTCTAAAGCTTGAGGCCACATTCAAAATCTGTCCTATTTTGGAAAACAATTTGGATAAAGAACAATAAAACGTACAACACGCAAGATCAAGGAGAAATATTTCCTGATTTATTGCAGATGATACTTTATAGCCATGCAGGCAAATAAAAAAAAAGTGACATCATGTAAACTTTTTTTCTCCCAAAGAGTAGTTGAAGCTTCTGAAGCAGCATTCAGAAGGCATTTTTATCTACTAAACGATGACTCAAGTAACTGAACTAAAAGCAAAAAACATAAAAGAACCACCACACAACACCATAACAATATACATCAAACTTTGTTCACCGACAGATGAAAAAGGCAAATTCAGATCAGACACAGACTTGGCTAACTACAGTATGACCTCCTGGTTATCCGCATCATAGCGGCATGAAAAAAAATCTCAGCAGAACGGTGTATATAAGAAGCGAAGGACACCACCGTGTACCAAACCCACAGTGAAACTGTGACATCTGCACCAAATCTACTCCACCTGACCCAAAAAGAAGTGTCACTCCATTCTGCAGACACTTTCTAAACCCTTTATTTTGTGTCTTTGTGGAGAAGTATTTATAGTGCAGAAATCCAGCATGACAGTGAGCCAACATATAGCCAAACACTACCTTAAGTTATTTCATTACATTTTTTACTTGCCAAAATTTTCTACATATCATATATAATTCTTAGCACATCAACTGACTCAAATGTTGCAACCAACAAGAACATTGTTCTACATTTGCTGATCCAGATCCTTTAGAATTTTACAGGGTGGTTTTCCTCCTTAAACTTTTACAAGACGTGCTCTCCTCCTGTTAGGACATGCAAATTGACAGGAAACAACCTACACAATAATCTCAACATGAACTCAATATCCAGTTTTATTGCAATTAGCTGCATGAGGTTCTTTACAGAGCAGTCTGAGAGCGTTAGTGAGTCAAAGGCAGGTCTCCTGAGTAAGAAGATGAAAACTGGAAATGGGGTGTAAGTACCTCCATGAGAGATTTAATTAGCACCATTAAATATTCAATGATCAATAGAATTTGTTTTAGCCGATCAATAGGTTGCAAGGCCTGAGAAGGACAATGTGCATAAGTTACTATTTGCATTTCAAAGCAGCTTGTGTCACATGGCCCCATTGGAAATCCATACCATTTTGTTAGGCAGTATTTCATATTTAGCTGCTTTATCCCCTTATCACTGACTGCTATTGATCCCCTTCCCTTTATTTACTGCCTGCAAACTGCCTTAGGTTTAAAATGTCAAAATGTTTTTAGGGAATCTGATATACCTCCATCAGCCTTCCTCATCTCATATCTAGCTCTGTATTTCGCTCTCTCCCTGTCTCTCTTTTTAATTCCCCTGCTGCTCGTTCCTCTCTCTTCCTACTTCGCTCTCACTACTCCTCAGCAGAGTTGAAAATTAAACCTTGTCATCTTCCCACCCACTGTACAGATCTCTGCTCATTCGGGTGTGAATCTGCACATTATTCAAATAAATATCTCAGAAGTGTCAGGGGAATACTCTGAGTCACTTCAAAGACTCTCCCCCACCCCCCAGCTCTTTCAATGTTGCTTGTTCCCGCCGGAGTCCTATTTTGTTTACCTGAACTGGCTTTAATGGCTTGTTTTTCCCAGTGCCTATCACTAGTTCAAGAGCAACATTTAGCCAAGTTCAAGCGCATGCATGTTCAGAACTCACCTAAGCTTTGATTGTTCTGCAACACTGAGCGTCATGTAATTTATTTTTGGCCCCAAACATTGCTATTCATTGACTTCCTTGCGCTCTTTCACCTGTTTTTTTCTCCCTTTTTAAATTCTATGTTTCCCCTTTCTTTGCTTTGTGCCTTTAACTGCAAAGGAAAACAACAGTTTGCGCTGCTTTTCTTCTCCTCAACCTTTACTAATTAGCTATAAAATAAAATGGTTAAAATATAGTGTTTTCTGTTGCACTACATAGGACATTATTTCTATCTATGAGCAGGTCTATCTATCACAGCAACCCTCAACCAGGAGACCGCAGAGGTCAGGGAGTTAACCTTCAGAGACCTGAGGGCAGCATGAAGCATCATCAGTGCCATCAGGATACATGGCCTCAGCACTGCTGCGCAGCTGGGGGAAGGAAAATCTGGATGGAGTGTGTGGATGTGTATGTGCACAAGTATTTGCTTCACATCTGTGGGTGCCTTCCTGCATCTGTCTTGCTTGTGTAAATAACAGGGTCATGAATGATGGTAAAGTTGCTTGTAATAACCTCAAAGACAGAAAGAGACATACACTGATTGGAGTATGATGTACGAGTATGTTAAAAAAAAACTTCTGATTTATAACCTTTTTGGAATGGCTTCAAATATTCTTAAAACAAAAAAAAGACATATGAATATGATTATAAAAACACATATTTTGAAATATTATAAGTTTCCCAGTGAAATCCCTTCATTTTTAGATGCCTGCAAGTCTAAAACCGAACGTTTGTTCGATATTTTATAGCAGAAAATCAGCTTCAGCTCATCATTTGCTGTGAAACCACCACAAAAGTGGGAGGTAATCCTAGCATACCATAAAAATGCTGAACTTTATTCACTATAGTTTTTCCACACAGGTGGCAAATAGGCAACCTGAGTTTTTCTATCTTTTTTTGTTGTTGTCATTGTTACAGAAATTATGGGAAAAATTACCCTGAGGACTAATGCTTTCTTCCTTGGAGTTTAGGCCCTGCTGTGAAAGCTTCCTGTTGGGGGTAAGACTTCAGCGCATGTGCGACAGTTGGCGTTCGCGTGGGAGGACTGAAAAGTGGCGGTGACAGGAACAGTAGGTCGCAAATTTATTCGTCATAAAACATCCACTGTTTTTAATGGAGCTATTTACAATGGTACCCCATCAATAAAACTCGGCTAATTGCTCGCTACAGTGCCAGGCGTTTGAACCAAGCTTGCCAGCTTTAGAACTAGACCTCAGCAGACAGTAGATACTGAACAGGCAGAAAAAAGGAAACCACTGGTGTTTGTTTTGTTTGTAGTTTTCGTAATCTATTTATCCACTCTTATCACTTCTCTTTTTGGTTTAGGTAGCTTACTCCAGCTTTTTAAATTTCACTGACAATTGGTCCTCCAAAATGCAGCCCTTCAATTTGATTATACATGCTGAAAGACATCACTCACCACTGGCCCGGACACTTCAGCTTGTATGTTTAAATTGCTCCCAGCAGAATCCTTAATCTGGGCGGAAATCAATATGGCTTTTACTGTCACATCGGAGGGGCGGGGACCATGTATTGATGTTCAGATGTCATTTCGAGGGTGGGGGATTTGATGTTTCAGTCTTCTCCTCGGCGTGGAGATGGCACGATAGATCAACTGATGGTGTCTAGCTTTCTCCAGGGTTTTACTGGCGCGTGGAGTTTGGAGTGAAATGTGCAGTTAAATCAAAACGTGCTGAGATTACAAAGGAAAACCAGAGGAAATGGTTTACGGAAAGATTCAATTGATTTTTTTGAACGCTTTGAATTAAAGGCTGATATCTTAATTGGGTTATTGTACCTGTAAGCCCCTCGCCTTAGCAGGATAGAAACTGCTGTCTTAATAGGCCGCTTCTGCGCTATTAGGTGTTCTTTCTATATCGTTTCTTTAAAAATATTTTTTAAATTATGGAGATATTTGGAGAATGCTTCACATTTCTGAAGTCAGGTGATGCGCAATTCTTGATTTGGACTTTCAGGCACCCACTACTACCCATGTATACCAGATGTTTCAAGTGACATAGTTAAAATTGATTGCCACAAATATATTTAATGTTAATCAATACACACTTTGTCTTAAGTGTGTGTATACATTGTCTAAATTTTAAGTTCCTATCAGTATCTTTGCTGCATAACAAACTGAATGAGGAAGGAGACCCCATGGACCCCATTGTGCTGGAAACATGCTGACTGTCGTTTGGTCAAATTCAAAAACTCTTTACTTTTAATCCAGGTAATCAAAACCTCATGCTCTGTCATTCCTCCATAGCAGATTCTGATCTGAGTTGCCAAAAAACAAACTATGACATAAAAAGCATGTGTCTGAAACAATCAGGTTATTTTGCTTTGTTATCAGCAGATTCAGCCTTTGATTATTTTGAACTGTTTAAAGCATTACTGTTTAACCCAGTGTTGAAACACAGATGTCTTGCTTCCATTAAATCTGTTATCTAAGTTATTTACTTTGTGAGTAACCAGTATTGATTATTTTTTTTCTTACCTTTCTGTACCTGCTTCATCAAACACACTAGATAATGAGATTGCTCTTTTGTTTTGTTTCACACTACATCACCTCTCCTTCAGTCTTTCTCATGCATTCATATTTATAGATCTATCTTTTCCCCTAACTGTCAGTCTCCATTGCTCTCTGTCCCTATCCCACAGTTTCTCTCCAAGGAGTCTTGCCTCCTCTCTGACAGCTTGTGGGCCCTAGAGTCACATTTCAGGCCTGGCTGCTACTTAAAGGCCCATAATCTGCTTGGCGAATGGCTACAGTGTGGCGGCCTGAACGGAAGCAAATTATTCGCTTTAAGGACTCCTGCTGCTGTGGGACCCGGGGCTAGTGACTGGTGCCGTTAACGTTAACACACACACACACAGTGTGTAAGCCATCATTATTTATTTAGCCCGTTAAGTGTTTAAAGTGGAAAGGGTCCGTAGGGACGTAGCATGGTTGATGAAATTATTCCACATATATATATGGTTAAACCCTTCAGGGAGAGAGAAACAGAAACATCGGGAGACGGAAAATGAAGACTTCCCTCCATTTCAGACGCAAGGTCAGATCATAGGAGTGTTCATGGCTGACATGGAGTATAGCAGAACTCTCACCATGGGAGTAATTCCCTGTGATGTATGAACTGTGTAGATTTCCCGAGACTGTATATGTTTATCAAACATAAATAATAATAATAATTTGATAGACTGTAACCAATTGGCCGTTTCACATTTTACAGCTGATTTTCATTCTTTAGAAAAGTCTCCTCCAAAGATAAATGTCAGCATCTTCCAATGTTTGCTATGTCACAGTGAGCTCTGATTGATCTTAAAGCATGTCTGTTGTGTTGTGTGCTGTGTGTCTTCATCCAGGTGCATATGCTTGATCACAGTAATTGACAGAGGGGACATCATATTTGTTTTCTCTATGTATTTGTGGAGTAAGGATTCCCAACATAAATAAGTAATCATTGCATGGTGGCCCTCACATAGCATGTTGGCCCAGTAGCACTTGCCCTCCAGTAATGACACCATTAGGTTACAGGACTGAAGTAAGCAGTTGAGAGTTTACCTCTGGGAGTCTGTTCTCTGTTTCCATCCTGCCGTACCTAATCGTGACATTTACTGGAGGGTTTACGCCTCTATTTGCAGCACTGGTGCAACAGCAGCAACAGAAATGCAACTTTGTCCTTTTTTTCCTTGCTGCAATAATCACAGAACAAATGGATGAAACACAATGTTTTGTGGTCATCATACATTGATAAACATGCCATACAATTGACCAGTGCCAATGCTTATGAACCTGCTGCTAATACAATGAAGATTTTGGTAAATGTTGGGAAAATGAGCATTTTTCATAATAATAAAGATAACACTCAGTAAGAACAACCACTTAAACATTATTAAATATTATTAACTACAGTGATGGAAAGTAGAGACAGATACGAGGATGAAGGGGAGGGGTCGGTTCTTGAACAGATTGAATGGCTAATGAAATGGGTACCTCCAGGCCTGAATAAATTCTCTGGTCTGGCGATCCCCCAGGATGCTGGCCTCCTAGGGAGATTAATGACCACTGGGCCATAGTATAATGAAGTAGTTTGCCTTGGCAATGTGCTTGTGAATTCATCACGGTGTCCACAAGTGGGCTGGCCAAGCACAACATCTTTATAAATCCCCCTCACTCTTCTCTCCTGCTGCTGCTGATTTATGGTTCCACCACCCCCAAATGGTTTGCCCCCTCTCACCAGACCCCGCC
The DNA here is from genome assembly GCA_015108175.1 of Pelvicachromis taeniatus. Classification (NCBI taxonomy): domain Eukaryota; kingdom Metazoa; phylum Chordata; class Actinopteri; order Cichliformes; family Cichlidae; genus Pelvicachromis; species Pelvicachromis taeniatus. The sequence continues at coordinate 87,335 of VURO01048766.1, forward strand.
CTGGCTGACCATCACTATCCTACCGAAATCCAGGTCACTGCACTGATGGGGAAGAAATGGGAGGCTAATCAGATAATGGGAGGTGAAAATGGGCGAGAGTGAGTTGGAATCTCCAATTTCTCAAGCTCTACCCGTCTCAGCTTTTCATTCTCTTTCACCTGCACACACATCTTGTATAAGTTGATCCTCTCTGTTTTTGATGTCTCTAAAGATGCTAGCTTACATCATATTTGACTGGTAGTGCATGCAAGCTGAGGATTGTGTGTATCCTGTGACGTGATGTAAACATCTTAGGTCATTATAGAATGATTCCTTTGGTATTCAGTGACATACATTGATAGTGCATACAGTTGATTCAGTTCTGCACTGTACTGCAGAACCTACATACTTCCTTTCCAACTGACATGACAGTATAAGTCATGGGGCTGAGGTCCTCCTACATTAGCTTCCGTTTTGATAAATGAAGCAGATGTAGATGGACTTTAATCCTGCATGCTTTTTGAAGGCCACCAGATGGCGATAGTTGTGATAGTTGAAGAAAACTTCCAGTGTTGATTTTTATTTTTATTTATTTAGGACAGTGCATGTTGATGAACATACATGTATAAAAATGACATGAATGTAAACATACCAGATTATAGCCAAAGGGCTAATTTCCATCTGTTGTCCATAACACAAAAAATATAAACATGATAACAATTCATAAAACGTTCATAATTCATTCATAATAAAACTCCATCACCAAAACTCACCCATACACACCAGTCTATTCCCAAATAAAAAATTAAAACTATACAACTGATCACACACTTGATTTATCCATAACCAATTCCTAACCTGTGCCTTAAACAAGTTGAATGTAGAGCAGTGTCTAATGGATTGGGGAAGACTGTTCCACAGATGGCCACCGTGGACAGAAAGGACGTTCTGCCCAAATGCTGTCCGCCTGTGGGGTATAAACTAGTCTCCTCGGGTTGTGGCTCGAGTGGTCCTGTCTAAGCTTTCTTTAAGCCTAATAAACTGTCTTAGTGGTGGTGGAGCAAGGGAGTGTAAGACTTTATATATTAAACACACTCTTTTAAATTTCACCAAATTATTGAGGTTCAATAATTTATGTTTTTTTTAACACATGACAGTGGTGGTGAGAAATTGTTTTTTTATCAAGTAGTTTTAAACTTCTTTTATAAATGTTTTCAATAGTTTTAAATGTTGTTGGACAAGCAAGTGACCAGGACGTCAAACAATAGTCTATATGAGAGATGATCATTGAGTAAAAATACGTTTTTGCTACATCCATATTTAGATTACTACGTATATGATTAAAATTTCGATTATTAAATTTAAGTACCTGGGACACTTTATTTA
>VURO01048767.1:0-12504 GCA_015108175.1 Pelvicachromis taeniatus
CTGCGAAACTAACACAACATGAGAAACAGTGTTTTTGTTCATGCTAATGATACTGTCTATATGAAATGTAGAGTTTGTTGCTGCTTAAATAGAGCCCAAGGCAGAAGTCTGTGCCAGTATTTATTTGAGGAGGCAATCCATTGTTGTTGTTGGTGTTTTTATGGAAATGTTTGATAAAAAAGAATGAATTTAATATTCCCAATATTGTTGTTTAGGTTAGTGCTATTTTGTCTTTTCATTTTTCACTAAAAAGTTCATTTTAGTGAAAACATAGTTTCAGGGTTCAGAGGCAAATGGACTGGTTCTTATATACCTGTGCTCTCAAGGCGCTTTATACAGCTTGTCTCATTTCTGCGTAAGTGCTTTCTGTCTAACGTTAATACACTGATTGACGTATCAGAGAGCAACTTGGGGTTAGTATCTTGCTTAGTAAGTGACCTGCTCGAACTCCTGAGCTACAGCCACCCCTTGCCGCTTATGGTTAACAAGTTTAAAAACACAATACCCATAATCCTTTTTATAAACTGACATCGAACACACTGGTTTCTCTAATCTATATTGACTTCATCCTTGAACACACACCCTCATCACTTTTCTATAGAAGTTGTGACAGTAATCTTACTAGGTCAGAACTACAGTAACAGCATTTATGTATCACTTATGTATATATTAAGACACCATGCAGTCACATTACTTACAAGACAGCACAAGTAACAAGTAACAGCTCAACACAAGTCCCTCCTACATCAACCAAACACAACGGATTTGGAGAGCCCTAAAATGGAACATGAGGAAATGTTTTCTTTTGAGAACGTAAGTCTTTGTTTCATAGTCTCACTCGAACATTCACAGACAAAATTCTAAACATCAACTGTTTTCTCTATTTCAGCTCCAACACTGGTCCATGAGCATCACACCAAGCATAAAACAGCATCATAGCTGCACATACACACCTCTGCAAATTTTGCAGTTTTACATCTACTGAAATGTCAGTTGTTAGTGTGCATTAAAGTGTTAAACTCGGAATACAACTTTACGGTAAAGTCTTTATCAACATGAAGACAGAATCTGTGACAGAGGGTTAACAAGAGTTACCACCAATTGCTACAATCCCAGTTTAGAAACTTGCAGCTGTTTGTAGAAGTCTTTCCTGAATACCTGCAGAATCTTCTGTCTGCTGGACATTTCCAACTAAGAGAACTGTGCTTATGTCACAACAGAGATAACTTTAGTTTAACAATAATAATAATGCTCAATCAAGATATGATTATTAATTTGCACTGTGTACTTTATAGTAAATTCAATAAAATATAATAAAATGTTACTAATATCGTCCCATATTACAACAACAGGCACCTAAAGGCGCTTTCTATTGTAAGGGAAAGACCCCACAATAACAGTAAAAGATGCACTGACATGTTCAAATAATAACCACACAAAGAATTTGGCATCTGTAATTGTAAAAGTGACTACAAATAATAAAGGGTTGACGGTTAGAAAACGCCAACCTTGAGCAGTATTTCACTTAATATACTGCAGGACATTATATTGTACAAATACTAAGGCTTGTTTGTCATTATTGTGTTGTTATGGTTGAATAAAGCTATGAAAAAACAGTAATCTAAAGTTCCCATGTCGTCGTAATAGAATAGTGATACTTTAACACATTAATATAACATGTCCCTTTTCTGAAAAGGGCATTACCTGCGTAGCAGTGTAAAGAGTTAAATGCTCTTTTCATAGACATTACTGTTATTTATTTATTTTTTGTGCTTAGTATTTTCATCATGAACACATTCATGGCACTTCCATCAGGGCCATATGGCATAATCTTGAGTAATAAAGAGACCTTAAGTTTATGCCTCGAGGAACAAAATCAGTACTTTCTTGCTGTGCATCAAAATAAAAACGATGATAAGGTTGTGCCCTGCTGGGAAAATTGTTGCAGCTCTCTCTGCATCAACAACACGTGGTTAGGTTTCTCCTCTTCAGCTTCACTAAAAATAAAGCTGAATTGCAGCCAGGGAAGGTCAGTATGGATTATGGAGCACTGCGCTCCCTGTGGAAAAGACTTGTTTGTTGTCCGTCCCAATGTCAGATCGGGAATCAGGAGGGAAAGTGCCTCTCTCAGCAGGTCCAGCCTTCCTGTCAATGATAATCCGATGGAATGGCTGATCTGAGCTGGATGGACCAAGGCCAGCATGGAAGAGACAAGCCAGGGTTTTGTGCTTGAAGCTTGAGTAATGCTCAGAGGCTGTCCAGGCTGATAAAGCATGTAGATGAAATTGACTGTTTACATAGATTGCATGTTGGATATAGTCATATTGAAAGTATTTCAGGATAATGCTAGCAAACAACCAAACATTAATTAGTCAGTGTGAACGCTTTGATTTAATTAGGCCCTAAATCTTTAAGTTAAGTGGTGTTTGGGTCTTTTACTCTGCATAAGAGATTAAAGTCTTGTGTCCTTTCAGAGAGTCCTGGAAAGTTACCACATTCACTTTTAGACAGGCACACATTACCACTCAGGGATAGCTACACCCGCTTTTAGTCCCAGCACAAATTTACACAAACATGACAACTGAACAAACATGGCAAACAAACATGTTTGCTTTGAAGAGTAACTGTGCACACTGTTAATCATTCACAGTACCAGAAAAGCCCAGTTAAATTTCAGTCAAATAAAAGTCATAGCTTAGCATTAGCAAAGAGCTAAGGTTAGCAATAGCAAATTTGTGTTTGATTCTTTTCTGTAGCAAATGCTTTCATCTTAGTTTTACTCCAGATTTTTCCCACTCTCTTTGACACCTCATCGACACTGGCACAATGACTGACCAGTGAGGCCTGCCCCACATTTTTTAGAGCCACTGGTCTAACAAATGAACCCAGTTTGATAAAACATATGCTTAAGTTTAATAAGGAAGATTATTATTCACTCATCTGTCTGTTTTGCCAGCTGTCCGGCTGCTAGTCTATTCTTTTACATTGCTTCTAGTTCCCCGAGCTGTAACCCTCAGTGCTGACATTGTTGCTGCAGTCCAATCATCTTTCTGCTTTAAAACTGAACACTTGCACGGTTAAACTGAAAAGTTACATTTGAATACTATCAAAACTGGTTTGTCAATCGATTTTGTGTGTCTCACCTGATTAACCTTGTTATTGTTTCACTGTCAAATGAAGGCTTTTTTCATACAAGATGTAAGCTTTAAAGGCTTTAAACCAAAGGGTTTGGTCTGCAACAATGAAAGCTTATGCAATGGTTAGGCTTGGTATACGTGATCAGTACCAAAGTCTCTTTGAAGTACTCCTTGACTACTCATTGCCGCTGAACTCCAACTTGCCGTGGGCACAGCTCATACTGCTGCTGATGAGTAGAGGGCTTTAATCTTTAGCGCAAATGGCAAAGCAAGTGATGGAAAATGGTTGCAGTTGAGGTAGATGTTTCACCTGCTGCAGAGAGCTTTCAGTTTCCAATGGAGTAGTTTTCGCCTTCAGAACTTCCAGCTGCAGGAAAGTAAGTTTCTATTCCAAGAGTTTCATGAAACAAGGCACTAAAAGAACTGTTGATGCAGAGAATGGAGCACAAATAATTTTGCCGAATCTGAAGAGCACAAGTCATTGAATAAATAAATTATCAGCTGAACACCCATCGTTCAATTACATGAACACTCATTCAGCACACTCATTAAACCCAGTCCATTGCTTATCCTTATCACTTCTGTTAGGTTATTTGACTTCTCAACAAAGTGTTGAATGAATTTACCAACCCAAAGGCAGTACCACCTTTCTGTGTTCCCCTGTGTTTAAGTCTGCCACTTAAACAGCTGTAACCTACTTCCTTGCAGGTGGGTTAGGGGGTGGTGTGATCGCGTCCTTGACTAATGCTAATGCATGCTTCATTGATTAAGTTTAAATCAATAACTAGGCCTGTTCAAAATGAAGCACAATTATCTGCCTTATAGTTTTTCTTACTGTATACCAATTAGAAGCATAGTTCCTTGGTGTAAGAGGTCTACAGCAAAATAAAACAGTAGAAGTGGTTGGTTACCTAATGTCCACTGCCAATTTTCCACTCTGTTTATGTGCTGTATCTTCCCCACACTGCATAAACAGCTTCAGGAATGTGATTCATGCTCATGTACTAGTCTTTTCCATCATGTCAGATGAGACTCGAGCTGTGTCTGAATTTGTTCATACTCCCAATTCTCATTTCTCTTAAATTATGATTTACTGCAAATTTTGTTGTCGCAGAAGTTTAAATCCACATTTCTGTTCCTGTATCTGCTGTATATCCCTATGTGGTTATATACAAGTGTTTAGTTTTGAGCGACCTGTTGGGTCATTTTATTTTTATTTTTATGTTGCAATTTATACTCTCATGAAAGTAATAGTAAAACTAGAACATGTGTGATTATTTTAATCTGTGCCACATTCTGTGAAATACTTCCAATATCCACTGTTGTAAAAATAAAGTGCGGTCACAACAATGTGGCTGTAAGACAACATGTGACTATTTGCCTACAAGGTTGCACGCATGAAACTGACTGGCTTATTATTGGCAATACGTGAAACTGACCAGCAGTTCACCAGTCCAGTCCGAGAACTGGGAATCTGTTGATTGACCAGCCAGGGACCACAATCAGTTCGTCTCTATATGATAGACACTGTGATGTTATTATGCCAACATGGACACCTTGCTGAATCTGTGCTGCAAAGAGAGAATTAAGGCTGCGCTGAAGGCAAACAGAGGTCCAACCCAGTACTAGCAGAGTATTTCTAATGAAGTATCTGGGGAATGTAAGAAGGCTCTGCCAATGTGACAGCACAGAATCACATTTTAATTTCTCTGACATATAATTAGTTAAGGCATCAATAATAATCAGCTGTTGGATATCAGCTGAACAGGTGAACAACGTTAAGTCATAACATTTGCCTTATTTCTTTATTCCTTTTAAAATAACTGTTATACTTGTCACAAGAAAGTTAACAGGAATAGGTACAAATGCTAATGAGTTAGCGCTTTAGTGTTTGTCAGATAGATTCCCAGTGCTTGGGTCCCTCAGCTTACAGACTTGGAAACCCCAATATCGCATTTTGTCTGGGATGAAAACCTTGCGCTGTGCTTTATGTGTTCCTTGTTTAACTTTCAAATTTGAGAAATAGAGTGAGAAAAAAAAACTAAATAGTTTAATATGAAAACACCTGCAATAGTGGAATTTTGTACTGAGTGACATGCTCAAACAAAAGGCTCAGAAAGCCTCTGCTTGTGTTACTTAGTGCCATTGCATGTCATGCTCTCGATGTGGGTTTGACAACCTCATAGCACTTTCCTGTTAATATCAGTGTCATCCATTATGGCAAAGAGGTTTGGTGTTGTGACAGCCAGCCTAACTCCACGAGACAGTCTTTACTATATTACCCATCACCTGTGATGAGTATTGAAATTACACTGACCCGAGATGACCGGTGCTTTATGTCGGTTGTAATTGTGTGTTCACATTTCCTCAGGTGGCAGCTTTAATTGCAGACCAAGAAAAAAAAAGATGGTAAAAGGACAAAAGTTGAATCATTTCCAGAAAGCAGGCCATTAATTATGATGTGCTGTAATTGCAGATCTTTGGGGCCGGCCAATTATGTGATTGAAGCGAAAGCTGGCAGCCTCGGTCTCCTGTGTTTTGGAAATAAGTGACATGTTTTGGAACTGACATACTTTAGGTTTCAAATGTCTTGTTTTCTGTTTCTTCCATTTTTCTTATTAAATGTCTTAGAAAAATTGCATTTACGCAGTCATGGGACACTTTGATTGATTGGTGTAGTTGAAAATGAAAATGAAATGACAGCATCTGTGACAATATAACCAAAAGAAAAAGCTCTGTTAGCTCATTTGGATCAATTAGGTGCCCAGCGAGTTAATACAAGTTAACTTTTAAAGGCATAGTAAAAAATTACCCAGTTAGTCTTCAAACGTCTGGTCTGTATGATATTTCTCATTCAGATGTTTCCCTCAGTGACTTGTTGGGGAAATCTTCCTCGTGTAACAACAATTTTCAGCTAGCGCGTGAAAAGCGACTTGTATGTACAGTACGTACAATGGTCACTAATAACAGGGCACACACCAGAGAGAAATTGCAAACATTAAAAACAAGAAATACAACAAATAACCTAAACACGTTCCAAGTAGGGAAATAGAAAATTGCTAGGAAAAGCTTTGCTATGCCAGAAGTGTTCTTGGACATTAATGGGATAAGCACTAGGACAAATCGAGCCCATCACTGCCACTTTGGTGTCGCATAGTACTTCAGGTGTGGTAAATTTGTTTTGCAGCATTTTCAATTTGCATGGTGCTTCTCTTTTTTTTTTTTTGTATGCATTTTGATATTTGTTGCATTTCTGATTAGGAACACTTTGCGCTTTCACTTTTAAATGTGTTTATGTGTCATTTTTGCATTTGGAGTGTCCATTGCATGAACTTTGTAATTAGAAGCACTTTTACTTATCAAAAGCTATTTTCAAGTATATACTGTACATTTATTGAAAGAGGACGTGTAGCTCCTTGACATTATTTCGACCCTGATAAAGGATAAGTGGAAGCAGATGGATGGATGGATGGATGGATGGATGGATGGATGGATGGATGGATGGATGGATGGATGGATGGATGGATGGATCCATGCTTTTCTTTCTGACCCAGTCATGTAAATGCAGAAGTCAAGGCAACATGCTAATTATTGGCTCAGTTTTCTTTTCTTAGTTGAGAGGAATGGCATGCTGTGTGGTCTCCTGCTACTGTAGCTCATCTGCTTCAAGGTTTGGCATGTTGAGCATTCAGAGATGCTCTTCTGCATACGTTGGAGGTAATCAGTAGGTATTAAAGTTACTCTTGCTTTCCTATCACCCACAAAAATATCACTCACTGGATTTCTGTGTTTCAGACCATTCCCTGACAATCCTAGAGGTGGTTGTGTGGAATAATCCCATTAGATCAGAAGTTTCTGAAACACTCAAACAAAGTCCCTTCATTCACCTTTCTTCCCCGTTCTTGGTTTGAACTTCAGCAGATCATCATGAACACGTCTACATGCCCAAATGCACTGAGTTAGTGCCATGCAGTTGGCTGATTAGATATTTGCATTAGCAAGCAGTTGAACAGTGGCAGTTGGGTGTTAACTTATTAATAACAAATGACTGATTCTATCCTTTGACTCATTAATAGATAAAGTTTTAATAGTGCTTAGTAACTAAGGTCCTGCATGTTGCTGTTTATTTCCATTATAACTAATATTAATATGTACTAACATCTCCTGGAATTATTTGTCACGTATTGTAATTTCATGAGTTTGATTGGATACTAACAATATTATGGTCATAACAAAGTTACTAATTGCCCATCAGAACATTGTGAGTAAGCAGAGGGCACTAAACAAAATATTGTTACGTTTTAGTATTTAATACTTAAATTTCCATTTCTTCTTGCTATTCTTGGTGCGACTTGATTTGTTTTTAAATTGCAACAGTTCATCTCTAGGAAACATAGCAACCTTGAGTTTATTGTGTGCTTATTTCACACTCTTGAGACCTTCAGTCTTTTCTGTTCTGTTTTACTCTTCTCTTCCCACTTACAATTCTTCTGGGTATCTCTGTCCTTTCTCTATGCATAAGCTTTCTTATCCTCCATGTGACCTCACTTAGGAGACTGCTCACGCCATCCATCATGGGAATCAATTGCCCTTAGTCACTAAACAATTATAGTTAGCTATTTAAAATTTCGTATGTGTTGAAGGGAGAAAAAGCTTAGTTAGCTCATTAATTCACCATGTTTTGGATTTCCTGTGAAATGCTGTAGTTAACACATAGATCCATTATGGGGTCATTGCACAACCAAACAGTAAGGCTGACCCTACTGTCCTTTACTGTTCTTTGTGAACACACATCAGTGACAGGGTGATGAGAGGGAGGCATGAATGCCCTTTCTTCTACATCTTTCTGACCTTTTTAAAATTTGGAAATACAGCTCTGGGCTCTCAATTGCCAAAGATGGATTGCTGTGCTGAGAAATGTGTTGGTCCCTTCAAGATTATACAGTACTTGAAAGAAATACCTTGCTAGTGCATTTGGCAAGAGATAATGGGTATGACAAAAGTTCTTGGAAAGCAAACCACAGGGTGAAAAACAAAACTTCTCTCTAAGCAAGTGTTGATATGAGATGTGCCACCAACTCTTGTGGTGCAAGGCTGACTGAACAAAGTCATCCTCCTGCCTATAAAAATTAATCAGTATAATGTTTCTCTCTTTCACTTTAAGGCAAATTAATTTTTAGGTCAGTTACTGCTTTTTAAGATATTTGTGTTGCTACTACATTCAAGTTTTGGAACTTTTGTATTATGCAGTCCTACAGCATGCGGTTTGAGAACTACCCATTAAGCCTCCTGATTATTTTTTTAACACTATCCACATGACCTATGTGTTGTATTTTGGTAACATGAGATTTGGCTATCAGCTAGCTATATATCTTAACTAATCTTAAACTGTATTTTGGGGGTCAGTGTTACTAATAGAAAGAGGTGCCATAGCTGATGGTGTTAACTAGTCTGCCTCTAAAGTTTGACATAATTTCCAGGTCCAATTTCTTCTTCAGTTACCAAACTTAAACAAATACTGATGTCAGAGTGTGGTGAAGGAGGACCGAAGATGGACACAATATATACACAGGAGGGTGATTAGTAGAAGTGGAGACACATTGGAACACAACAGGAGGAAACTAGACATAACAAGACAGGGGAAGCAAAGCTGAACACAAAGCACATGAGACAATGACTTCTGAAATAAGTCAGGAGATCACAAACGCTGAGACACGAACACAGCTACATGGCAGAGACAGAGAGAGTGAAAGACATGAGTGGGAAACAGACAAACAAACATGGAGACAAGACTGACTTTTCAGGGACACACTGAGGACAAGAAACAGAGACGCGACAAAGACATAAAAGGAACCTAATAACAAACAGGACACTATGAAATAGAAATGCAGACAAACTCAAGAGACACTAGAAAGAGCCTTGTGGCTACCTACAGTTACGATAATATAAAAACACTAGGAAAGCAGCAATGGAGGGGGAATGTTAACCATTCAATAAAACTCAGTATGAGGGTCAGAGAAGGGCAGAAAAATACAATCATATGGCAGAAAAAAATACCCTGAAACCAAGCCAAACTACTGTACAATAAAGAGAATGCCTGAGATAAACACGAGGTTAGTCATTTACTGTTGAGTGGTTTGGATGAAAATTATGAAAAATTCCTGATTCTAAGTTTCTACAAATTTTCAATTTCATCTGAAATCAGCGACTAAGACCATAAGGTTATCTGAAAAACATTCCAGCTAGATACTTTCCCATAAATTATGGGAAAATGTATTTATTTGTTGCCAAACCAACTTCAAAAAATGAAAAAGTTAGTCATTTAACTACCAAAAGGTTGATTCTGTTCACCTGGACGTAGCGTTTTAATGGGAGAAACGTTTTGTCACTCATCTAAGTGGCTTCTTCAGTCTCAGCTGACTGCAGGTTTCCCCAACCTTATAAACAGTACATTTTCATAATGACTGAAACCAGCCCACTGAATGAAAAATGGGCTGTGAGGTCAGTTCCTTGATCATTAATATGCAAATCGTCATGACCATTGGTCAACAATCACTGATCAAAGATCATTGATCAATGGTCATGAGTACCATTCACACACAGAGTTGTCGAATTCTTCTGAACCTAAATAAAGAAATAAAATAAATCAGCCTCGCTGAAGAAAACAACAAAGTTGCTTTTTTTTGTAATCAGTTCAAGTTAAAACCAACAAGCTTATGAATGCTGACATCGTAAAAAAATATATATATATTTTTTTTCTTTAGGCTTATTCGTGTCATTGGCATCATTAGTGTCTTTCGCTCTGCTCTGTGGCAGCAAACACAATATCGCCAGCTAATGTCAATGCTGATGTTCCATTTTAGCGACGGAAACCATTCCTCCCTCGGTGGCTCACTTAAACACACTTGCCCTTTTAGCCCCACTTACCTAATAGCTGTCGGCACATTGATCAACCTCCATCCTGTCTGTCACTTCCCGTGTGCCGTCCCTAGGCGCCGATGAGCTCGGACGGAACAGCGTCTCTTGCTTGTAAGGTACCCGATCTGTGACCTTTACAAGTTTGGACCACAATTTACCGAAGATTAGCTGAGTCCAACATGTAAATTAATCCAGAGAAAGGGCAGGGGAATCAATTTCTCTTTAGTTTACATATCACTGTATCTTCTGGGATGAAAATCATTGGGACAGAACCAAAAACAATTACAAAGATTTCAAAGAAAAACACGCAAGGCGATAAGCAACGCCGAGATGGAAGGATGTGACCTTTTAAGCTTCAAACTAAAGTTTAAAGGGTTTTAAAGAGCTCTTTATTTATGAGCGATAACTTTGCAAAGATTTCTGTTTATCTTGACATATGGTACTTTTCATTCTTTACTAAATACATTTCTTTGAATTAAGTTAATATGCAACAAATGCTCTGTATTAAATATATGCTCACACCCTGCAAGACATAAAATCTGCAATTGCAATTTGATGGCTTAAAATGTCAGGATCATTTACATCTATAATCACAGATCACACAGATCTAGCCTTACTCTTTAAATCCTCTGGTTTGGTCTGGATGTCAAACATTGATACACTTTCTCCCCAATGGCAATGCAATACTTTTTAAACCAATTAGGTGGCCCTGCCTCCCAAGACATCACCATTGACATGTAGCCAATGCAATTTCCATAACGGAGTGACTGGCACCCTCAAGGGCAGCACCGCAGCATTGGGGACAGTGCTGCCATGCATCTTAGCTTTGTTCTAAGTTCACTCATTTGGAAAGTCACATTCAAAAGAAGCCAAACACTCGTCTTGAGTCAGCAAAGATTTGAGCTTTAATTGCCGGTCTTCAGTAATGGCATCAGTAAAACCCATGACTGGCTTCATGCGAAATACTCAAGGGCAATTAGCAGTTTACCTTCCTCTCCTAGCATCCGAGAACACTGTGAGCCCATATTACAGCAAGGCAGTGAATCAACTTTATTAGATTACTTCCAACCTTGACCCCTCTTAGAAGGAGGAGACCATCTCAATGTGGGAACTCATCTCACTCTAAATGACTTCAGCCTGACTCCAAACTTCAGCTAAAGTATGTTTTACATCCTCTGGGACTCTCTGAGATTCTGTTTATGTCGCCCTCTGGCTGGGCTAAGTTAGCATGTGAGATGTGAAAACCTCCAAAGAAATGACACACAGAACAATAATAATCCAGTTAAGATATAGTGACAATTTAAGCTTGTCTGTCAATGAAACACAGCAACTCTCAATGAATTATAAGACCAATATGAACTGTAATGAGATAATGAGAATCAAAACTGAATTTTAAAAAATGATTTGTTTTTCAGACTTTTTATTTTGTACTTTCCTCTCTCTTGCCCTCTAAAAGGATTCAAATAAATTAAAACTATCTAATAAGGAGAAGCAATTAACTTACAGTAGGTATTTAATTAAAAAACATACCTCTCATTTGCTTGATTTTAATCCTCTGTTGCATTCTTGTGAAAATCCTGCGCTGTATACCTTCAGAGCATTGATTGTGCACATCCTCCTGAGTTAAAAGGTCTTCAAAATGCAAGAAGTCAGTGGGTGCAGCAACAAAACAATAGCAGAAAGTTGTGGAGAAAAATTAATGTGTAATTGTTCTTCTACTGTTTCTGGCAATAACAATTAAATAACCGTGATGAAATTTGTCTGGAGCTTCAGTCGAGTGCGATTCGGAAGCAGAGCTCAAAACCGTTTCCTGAGTATCACAAATTTACCAGTTTTCAGACAATAACTCTATGTTTTTTTTTTTTTTAGTTTTGAAAATCAGGCACAGAAGCAGTGATGTCAATATATAGTTGCTAATATATGTATTAATGTATAGATGTTAATATATATATTTACTGAATTTCCTGGAGGAATCCACCCAAAGGATTAATAAAGTTTATCTATTCATATGAACTTAAACGTGTGTGGCACACCCAAAATGTGTCCATTTTTGCATTAATCATTTAATTGAATTTGTTTATTTGTTATTTTCTGTGACTATGAGGACTCAAAATGATTTTGGAAACATGACTAATTTCAGTAGTATATTATTTTGTCACATGGACTGTACAGAAGGACAGATAAATGGAGCAACACCACAGGTGGAACTATTGATTTTAAGTCGGGTGCGCCCACTACTCAGACAAATGGCCTGTCCCAAAACCTAGGCTGCATCCTTCAGAGGCCGCATTTGTAGACCGGTTATGTCACAGCGACGCGACGAAGGCTGTCCCAATTTATAGTCTCCTTCAAATGCGGCCGACAAATGCGTCCTTCATTTCCCTGAATTTGAAGGATGGGTCGGGTGTATCCTTCGTGGCCCAACATATCTCAGAATTCATAGCGCGGC
>VURO01048767.1:14525-38171 GCA_015108175.1 Pelvicachromis taeniatus
TATTAAAAAAAAAAAAAATTTTTTTAAATTAATTTGTAAAAAAAAAAAAAAAAAAAAAAAGCTTTCCAAATGACATTTTAAAAATAGAATAACCACTTGTCAGTCATAAGTTGTTAACCAAAGGGCAAGAAGTGTCACAATCAGGCCCGCCCTGAAGTCAAAACTTCAAAACAAGACTTTAGAAACTGATGATGTCATCATGGTAGCTTTTTATATGACTTTCTATTGGAATGCCGTAATGCTGTCCTCTACATAGCTGCCTTTATAAGTACTGGTACTGGAATCAGTATCAACACTGACCCTGTATTTACTTGGTAGCAGTTTGATACAAAAAATTGCAGTATCACACTGCACTACTTTATGTGGTATTTCGGCACACAGAGAATGTCAGATGATATAAGATGAACAGCACAAAATTGTATCCCCTCCCCATCACTAAATTTTCGTCACAGTTTGAGTGACAACACACAAAAAGTTGTTCTTTTTGTCACAAATTGTCGTGAAATGTCAGGATTCAAACATGGCTTTGCTTCTCTGTGGTCGCCCCTGCCCTTTAGAAGGGCTACAACACATTGCATTCACCGACTCAGACCACCACATGAACGGATGTCAGGAGATGTTATCTCCGACATTTCAACCTTTTTGAAGTTTCAAAAGCCTGCCTAAACATGTCTGAACATGCAGCTGAATTACTTAAGCCTGGCAGGGGCTGTGCTGATGTCTTTGATGGGTTGTGATATCCATGTAATCAATCCAGAATGGGTGCCTCATGCTCTGCACGCGCCTTGCATTGAAATTTGTATAGATATATAAAACGGGGTGACACAGACAGTCGGTCACCAGGAGAGATGAACGTGCGGCACATATTTTGTTTTGTTTTTTTCATGCTTTGTCCCTTTCAAACATCAGCGTTGTGATAAAAGAGCGCCTTATCAGTCGTGGATGCTGTGATAGCGGAACGCTATGTTAAATCAGGCTATTGCTGAAGCACTAAAGAGACGTTAAGGATGTGTGTGCGGGAAAGAAAGTGCTGTGTTTATTTTGACTGTTCAGCAACAAATGTGTATAAAACTTTAGAGAGATAAAAGTCAGAATTAGTCTAGCTATAACTTTTTCCATGTACAGGATGATAGAAATCTTCTAGTTTATATGACATTAAAATCCTTGGCAAAGGATCATTAAATTTAACATAAGGCCACCAACTAATCTGACATTTTGTCAGCCACATAATTACTGAAAGGGGCCTCGTTTTCACGCTGGTCTGGGTATACGTCCCTCTGCAACTGAAACAAAGCTGAAAAAAAAAACTCAACTGAAAATCATTTCAGAACAGCGGGAGATCCGTGTAACAGACTTCGAAGGCATCAGCAGCGGCAAGAGCTGCTGCATCCACAGTCTCCGGCTCTTCAATTGAGTCTCTCTAGTCACGTAAGGTGCGTGGGCGAGTGAAGTCTCTGGTTTCTATGTCTTTGCCGGCCTGTCGGTTTCATCAGCGGGTGCACTGCTCTGTTACTCGACATCCTCCTCCAGAGAAGACACCTGCTGTTTTCATCTCGAAATCTCATGTCGGTCTGTGATCAATCACTCCCTGTCAAGAGAAAGCAATATTGATCCATAGCTGGAGTGTTTGGCTGTTCTGAGTGTGTTGGTTTCGCCGCAGCCTACAGTAGTCGAGCTGTTCGCGGTTTGCATGCGGCTTTCCTGTATCAATAACGCCGAATGTTATGTCAGAATATCAGAAATTGACACCCCTAAAGGAGCAAAAGCACCTTTCAGCGTTGCTATCCTTGAACACATCACTAGCACTTTGCAGGCTGCTCTTGTGTAAAGATAGAAAAATGTTTGATTTCAGGTAACAGCGAGCTTCAGAGGTGCCGAAAGAAAGTAAAAGAAAGTAAGCGAGAGCGACCCTTAAAGTGGGTGACTTTCCTGGCTAATGGTGCTGTCAGTGGCTAATCACACTGTCAGCTACCATTACCATTAAAGTGTCCATCTTGTCTCTATATTCTGCTTTAGCTTGAACTTTAAAAACCCTGGAATTCTTAGATGGATGCAATTACACAAAGCCACAGATTTCTTTAACTTTTCCTTGGAAAAAAAAAGAAGACAACAACACAAAATTTGCAGGTATTTCCCCTCCTTTATATACTGTATAGAAGCTTTTTGTTTTCTTCTTTGTGTCAGTTAATTTTAGGCTTTACGCTGTATGGCTATTAGCCCCTGTGGATACATGTTTTCTGTGCATTTGACCCTTCTCAACTATGTATGAGCACTATGCAGCTGCAGGGAAGCTCCTGGGGAGTAACTCCTGGGCTAAGGCCAGCATCTTAGTCAAAGGCAACAACCTAATATACATCCTTAGGGTAAAAACAAACCCACACAGACACACAGAGAACAAACGGCTTCCATTTAAAAAGACCCTAAGAGAGGTTTAAAAATCTAAGACCCAGGAGACGATGAGCCCTCTGAACTTCCTGCTGTGTAATGCGTATAAATGAGGAATGCAAGAACAATGTAGCAGGACCTTTTTGACATCACTAATAGCATCATCAATGCTGAAAATCAGCCTTGATACAGACATCTGTAAATTGTGTGATAAAAAGTGTAAAAGTATACATATATTTTACTGTCCTTTAATCTTTTAATTGAGGGATGGATTGTAGCTAAAATTATTACCTGTAATAATCAACAACAGACAATCAAAGCACATCCTCATCTTTAAAAAGATGGCCTGGGTGATCTTCTCCATGATCTAACTACTAAATCGCTCTACTTATAAATTCACTAATCCACTGGCTTTGGCAGAGTGATGTTGTTGTACAAGGACTGGGTTAATGTAGCGCTACCCTCCCACCAAAACTGTCTCCTGTGTGGCCAAGCACAGAGGAAGAAAGAAACAGATAGCAAGGAATTTATTCACCATTTTAAACATGGAAAAAAATAATGCTACACCAGCTTAACTACGACAATCAGTGAATATGAGTCATGAAATATCAGCTAAAGTAAAATGGCCAGGGTCGCACAGGCCTAGAGTCTTTGGCAACCTCAAGCTGCTAGGGAAAATGCTTATTGTAGGAGATGTTGCTAGGCGATATTGATCTCAATGAGATAAAGGGTGCTTAACTGCGACTGCTTTGGTTGCTAGCAGATTGCTACGGTTGCACAGAAAGCACCAATTACTCTGCAAACACTCACCAACTACTCGCAGAGGGGTAGTGAAAGCGTGAAGTGTTGACTGCCTTTAAAATAAAGATTTCACCTTTGAAACATGATGGTGTCACCGGCAAGGTACAGCTTATATTTTGAAGGCGAGTGTTCCACATTTCCTGTTTGCATTGCACTTTTTTACGTTTCACTAGCACTCAGCAAATAGTTGGCAAGTGTTTGCAGACAAGTCAGTGTCTTCCAGGCAAACTACTGGCAACTGCAGCAATCAGCTAGTGAGCAAAGCGATCATAAAGAGGTTTTTGGTGCGGCTCCCTCTTTCCGACCGGTTTCCTGCAACAAGCACCCGCCAGCCAGTCATGGAATACATGAGCTATAGCACCCATAATCCTGTAGCATGGAAAAGTCCATTTAATATGAATTTGATAATTATGATAATAAGAAGTTATAGTATTAGTGAGCAAACAAGCTGAAACTTCTCTTGATTGGAAAGCTGTTGCGTTCACGCTAACCAGTGTTGATCAGTCCATCACACAACCATGAGTGAAAGTTAGCACAGACTCAGGGGGTTTTTTGTTTTTGTTTTTTGTTGGCCCCTCAGAAGGACCCTTACTAACTCTGGTTATTCTTTGACTTTCTGCTCTGAGGCTGACATTTTTTGACTTTCTGTAAAATGTCCTGGCAATGCTTCAGTTTCAATATTGCTATGAAAAATGATGCAGTCATCCATTCATGTCCCCCTCAGGATGATTTGTAATAACTTTGGAGACTCCTTTATTTTCTTTCTAGCGCCATCATCAGTCAAAAATGTAACAAGTCCAATACGACGGTTTATGACCTGATACCAGCGAAATGTTAACATCAGCCTCAGCTTTACTTTGCATTCAGTGCAACTTCCAAAACTTGTGTCTTAACGGCATGTTATTTGCCATCTTCATGCACTATGATCGCTGACAATACTGTACGCTTTGCTTCTCCTTAAAATAAAATGAGTTTGCTCTTAAGAACTATAATGCATCCTCAGCTAATCAGCTCAACAATCAGAAATTTAGGGGTGTTGAGACTGTGTCTCATATTGTCCTGCCCCTCAGAAGCCACATGTAAACAGCGTTTAAATAGATTTCTCCCAAATCCATGCAAATCAAACATGGCGGCTGTTGTTTGTCAGCGTGCTGATGTTTGTGTGCTCTTATTAATCTCTGTAATTTCAGCAGACATAAGTGGGGATGCTATCGTTTTTGTGTCACGCGCTGCACGTCGGCTTATTGGTTATGGTTGAATTATTCATTTGAACCACAGGATTGCTGCTCCTCTATGCGGTCCACGTCAATTACTGTCTGAGTGGTGATGGGCCGTAGTGCTCGGAGCAGTACGGTGATGTGGGAAAGTGAAAATGATGTATGCTCTTACTGCAAACTTTTCTTTATCAGCAGAATTTTTTTTTTCTTTGCCAGCATGATGTAACTTGGAAGTTATCCAGCGCTGCCTGTTTCGTCGACCATATTGCACAATAAAACATTTTCGCCATGCTCAGATGTCTGCTGATAAATTGATCTCTATTGCTACAGCAGTACAGCAATATCTCATGATCACGCATGTTGTGTTAGAATTGATCATTTCAAAGCACTCAGGCTAAGGCAGTTTATACCAGACAGCAGGACATATGCAAAGCTCTTCTTTACACAGCAGTTGTTGCAGAGACGGTAAAACTGTTGATGTATTTGAGACTAATTTTTGATTGTGCTTATTTCTTGTCATGCATAAGCTCCTGTTAGCTCTTTAAATAATCTTCTCTAATCACTATACGCTCCTTATTCTGAACTGTCAGCTGCACATGTTACTCAGAGGTTGTTACACTGAAAAATGTCCCCTATAAACAATGGCAATTAGGAACCAAGTGCTTGTGTTAAGGCAAATTGTTGGTAGTAACCTGCAACATCATCTTGCTGCAGATGGAGTCACTGTGCATCGTCAACCATTCGGCGCACTTTACACAAGGAGATGCTGTATGCGAGAGTGATGCAGAGGAAGCCTTTTCTCCGCCCACAGCACAAACAGAGCCGTTAATTATTGCACACTTTCTGTAATTCCAATAAACTTCATTTCACTTCTCAAATATCACTGTGTGTGTCTCCTATATGATATATTTAACTGACTTTTTTTATCGTAACAACCAACAATTTATACAGGAAAGTCATGACGATCCCACAGTCACATCCCACTGTATGTGTGGTTATAGTTCATTCACTTTCTCTGTTCAAAGCAGATAAGTAGGAATGTCACTTTCACTTGCTTTAAAATGGCATTGTCTTTTCCCTAACACGATGATTTCTCTTAAAGATCTGACAGTCTACACTGACAACCACCTGTTTGATTCAGTTTATTCATAACATTGCTTTGGGTAATTCAGTCACATGATGGGGGAAGAACAGTGCAGTGAATTGTGGGACTGTGATGACCATGGCACGGACTCGATGGGTTATTTCAAGCTCTGCCTTTAACCTTTACATGCAGGTGCTGAGATTTCTGACCTTTACACCGTGCAGTTCCCTGCTGCCTTTGAGTGCTTTTGATAGTTATGGAGTGGAGCTCTCAGCATGTGTATGTTCAATGTGTATGCACTTTTATTGTGTATAAGTGTGTGCTTGTATGTTTCAAGTGTATGACCTTGTGTGTGTTGATTCTGTGGGTCCTACAAAGCCATCCGGGCCTTGTGCAGGAAACTCGATTTGACACGAGCATAGTGAAGATTACCTGTGTCCAGACAGTTACTGCCTTACAGACAATAAGAACCGCCATCGCTCACTTTTAAAGGTCAATGTGCTGAAACAAGGGGCTTCACTAGGCCAGAAATAACCTTACAAAAGACCCACCGGGTAGGAAAAGGGAGATAAAGGTAAGGAGAGACACAGACAGGGAAATAATGGGTGGCTAAGCCCAACACAGCAGGTGTCTATCAACATACCACCAGCTTTACCTCCACCAGCTTCAGCCAACATGTTCATCTTTTAGTGCATATCACAGTCATAGATTTGGTATAAAATAATTTGTCCCGGTTATTTTCCAGTAACTTTACAATCAGCACTGATCAGCTACAACCTCAGACTCATTTAAAGACTAAGTAGATCAAATATATCAGCTACTTCTGATTGCCTCGCCTGTCCTTATTATTTTTACTATTAGTTAGTGGTCTGCTTTAGTGATAGTTCAAGTGCGTAAACTTAGTAAATTAACTTCTTTCTTCTCAGTTGCGTGTGGCCTAAGCTGTTCCTCTATCTGTTCTGGGTTTTTGTGTGTGTGTGTTGAGCTAGACTGATGAGTTGTACACAAAGAATCTCATCAGTGTGACGAATGTGCACACTTATAATTTCATTGCATTTTTTATCCCTGTTATGTAGAGACTGCAGGGCCTTTTTCATCTGATTGCTTCATTTAGTTTCTTTTGTCCCATTTGAAACAAAAATAAACCCAAATATGTGGTCTTGTCTTCTTTGTCAAACCAAACAGTGTCGTGGGCAGGTGGCGTATTTCCACTCGGTACAGACCAGAAGTGATCAACGGAATGATAAAGGGTGAATGACAAATTTGCCACCAATGGTTTATTAATGTGTTTGGGGAGTGAATGCTGGTGTCGTGTTTAACTGCAAATCAGACTCCAAAAGTAGACTCTAATAATCATTAACACATTTAACGAGTTTATTGAACGAGTAGCTAAGCGAGGTGAGTGGCTTGGACTTTATGGGAGGTGAACCGTGGTCTCTATCTGAGAGAGAGAGAGAGAGAGAGAGAGAGAGAGAGAGAGAGAGAGAGAGAGAGAGAGAGAGAGAGAGAGAGAGAGAGAGAGAGAGAGATCTGTTGGTTGTTAGAGATGACAGAAGATTCCTACTTATAGTTTTATAAGGATTAAGAAGGGGCTGCTGGTGGGCAGGCAGAATGTCACAGTGTTGCTAGAGGATTGGTGGAGAATGTGTGGACAGGTGAAAAAGGTGAATCTGCGTCCTTCTGTCTTTAACAGGTTAGTCACACTAAAAAGTTCAGGGATGTTTCACAGGCGGTCTCCTTAGAACTCCTCAGTGAAACATGGGTCAGGAAACAAGAACAAAGTCCCAACCTTCAAACAGGTTTCTGGAGAACAGATGAAAGTACAGTTACTGCAAGCACCAACCAGGCAGGCTTAGGTAGCACTATAGTGCTGATGACGACCTGGCAGAGATGGCACCAGCTGATTCTTAGAGGCGCAGTGTGTAAAATCTCACCGATGTTTTTATATCGCAGCGTGCAGTCAACTGAATTCAGTGTTCTTACCCCTCCAATGCAAGAGCATCTATTTACCCTAAAGGAAGCTGTAAAACTTTGTGAGAGGAGTCTGACACAAGTTAAAGAGTAAGGCTTGGCTCTGTCTGGTGACAACAATACTCAAGTGAGTTGTTGAGGATATCCTGGACTTTTATGTTGGTAAGCGCTGCTGTGTTTGCTGCTTTTAGCTACTGTTAGCCTCTGTTAGCCAGTGTTTGTGAAAGTTTCTTTGAAGTGGATCTAACATTGGTGGACTCCGACACCTAGCAATGCATGTTTGCCTGTGTTAAAGTCCTGACTTCAGTTCAGCAGAAGGAGGAGACTCCATCTGGTGGTGGGCAAAGAGAGATCACTGGTTGTCCGGGAACAAGCAGTAAGGCATAGAGGACACAGGCGTTTAATTGAAAAATGGGGTTTTATTGAGCCAAAAATAATTAACTCAATAAGTCAAAATAACAACTAACGAAACCAACTGACCTGCTGAAACGACACATGGGGGAACATACTGGCTTAGCTAAACCATATGACACACAAGGGGAAATAATGGCTGCCATATAACCAACTACCACAAAATAATTAAACTCCAAACACCCCTCAGGCAATGAAGCACGTGGTACAGTCCAATGAGGCTGTCAGCAGTTTCAGGTCCCTCAGCCCTTTGCCACACCTTTTGCCAACCAGGAAGAAGAAGCCACACGCCCAGATAACTCAAACAACAAAAGATGTATTAATATAATACAAAAGAGAACTTTGACCTTGCAGTGTTGATATGGGTGCACTCCATGGAAACATTGTAAGGTATGATGGGAAAAAAAGAACTAATTTAATAAAGAAATAATGTATTCGACAATAAGTAAAATCTATCTAAAATAGTGACTGCAAAGTAAACTAGTGAAACAACTAGTGGTGAGGTGTGGATCTTACCATGTGTGTCTTGCCGTCACACTGGTGTACAAACTACCTGAGAGTTAGCACAGAAGGAGGCAAAGCAGAGAGACAGACATGGAAAAACAAGAAAAAAAAAATCCCACACTTGTGCAGTCATAACAGCTGGCTCCTGAGTCATGGATGTTCAAGACAGAACAAAACAGAAGTTCAAGTCTGGTAAAAATAAATAAATAAATAAATAAATAAATAAAAAAAATAAAATAGGAATGCTTTGGATTATGTAATTGGTGTATTTTTAAATAACAATTTGGCTAACAGACAAATCTCATACAATTTTTAGTTTTTTGTGGTTATTAATTCTCACATTTTTGCTAGGGAAATGACAAAATCTTTCTTTATAACTTAGGACTGTTTTACTTTAAATTCTTTACAGGTCCTTATCACACTGTTTGTGCCTTTAGCCAGCACCAAACCGGTATGACATAGTAGTCAGTAAGGCAGATATGAACTGATGTTCAGATTAAATATTTGTGCATACACTTCTATACATAAAACAGAGTACTGAGTTTATTTTTCATCTGTAAAATAAGATAACGTCTTGGTCACAAAATAATATTAAATATCAAGATAACAATCAAATAACCAACCATATTAATGTGAACACTAATCTAAAAAAGAAAAATAATTTTATTCTGTATTCACCAGCAACAAAATCAATAACAAGAAGTCATCCTTAATGCACAACTTTGCTACAACTGGGACAAAACTGCAGCTTGTTTTGGAAACTCAAAGCAGCTAGGCTTGCTCATTAACCAGAACTTCTGGGTGTTATATGTTTGTGTCAGCCAACTACACATTTGCTGTGCTGTGCAATAGAAATACAAGTTCCAGTGGTTTAATGAACCATATGGTATTTATGAAGCATGTTGTGTTTCTGACAGATAGCATACCTGGAGCGCAATTACTTGGAATACACAGAGGATGCAAAATGTATCTGGTTTTAAATGGCCAGTATCAATCCTTTAAACATAAACCTGCAAATCAGCTTAGAACATCACTATTTTTCTTTATGTGTGCAAAAAGCTCTTCAAGTATGCAAGCAAAGGAATTTCTGACCCCCCTCCTCCACCCGAAAAAAACAAAAAAAAACAGCCAGCATCCAAGGAAAATTAAGTGTGGTCAAAAAAAAAAAAAAAAAGACACAGCAGGTGTCTACTGAGCCTTTGACTTGCCTTTACCTATGCCTGCTTCAGCCAGGTTACTATCTTTTGTTGCAAAGCATGGTCAAACCACAGAGCAAGAATGACTTCTTAGTCATATTCCTTTTAAAATAAACCAGCTAATACATTTGTACAGGGTTTTAACATTTTGAACTAGATGTGAGAGTTGTTCACAAATACTGACCGAGAACCTCCTCCGTATGGATAGCAAATCATTTAATCACATACAGAGTACACATGGGCAAAATATGGCCTGGGAGTCACAAACAGCCAGAGGACCCTGTCAGTCTGACCTTCGATATCCTAAAAGAGAAACAATAAAACCTTTTAAACGGGTTAAAGGTGGGAACGTGCATTATTGTGATGAACTACAAGGCTGCACAGATTACAACTGACACATAAACATGGTAAATGTTGTGGTGCTTAAAAAGAGCTTAAAGGCAGAGAATACAATTTTATAAATTAATGGCTGAATGTGGCTCGTGCTTTATTAAAAAAAAGTCATGCTACGATGTATGTATCAGCAGAAATTTGGAGCTGAGACGAGCACAAAGACACTTTGACATGTGCACAGCAGAAGCTGTGGACGACTGACTTTGTGCTCTACCTCCTGTGCCAACCCACTCATTTGTCCTCCATGCTGCTTTTTTCAACATTGTCTCATCTCAACCCTAGGACCATCCTCTGTTACACCAACCTTTTCTATGGCCTCTGTGCTCCTTCTCATATCTGGCAGCTCCATCTTCAACATCCTTTGTCCACCTTTGTCCAAACCACCATCACTTGTCTGACTTTGTCCTCAAACTTCTCAACCCTTCCACCTCTAGCTCCGCCCCCTTGCTTTTTGTTGGTATCACTGTATCCAAACCATACACAATAGCAGTTCTAATCTTATAAACCTTTTTATTTCACTTTTGCTGTTATACTTCTATCATTTATATTCATGAAAATGACAACCAGAATTATTAGACTTGAGAATAAAAATGACAGCCTGATTCTTCTTTTAATGTATTCACAAAGCAATCAAGCTACTGTTGAACAAGCAGAACATAAAACTTAAATATGACATCTCTGACTTCCAGCAGTCACCTTCTTGCTGATCCACAGCTGCTACATGAGGCTGGTGCTGAATGAGCCTGATAAACAGAATTGTTTTGACTAGACGCGAATGCTCGGCTGTGAAGCTAGCACTAATGGGATCTCAGTTTTATCGCGAAGAGTCACGCTGTACCTACTCTCGCGGTGATTTTAATGGCAGTATTTAATCTCAGTCTTACATTAAGAGTCAGGTTGCCCTGTTCTTCATGTTGTTTCCTCCAGCATCTCCAGGTTGCTGGCAGATCACTTTTATAACTTTTCTAATGATACCATGCAAGCTACATTACTTGTACAACTTTTTAATGAGTGCAACTGTTAAAATAAATATTTATTTTGGGAGATTTTTCTTTTTCTTTCTACCATTTGTAGGCCTGTGGTCAGTGTGCTGTATCAAAATGGACTTGCATTCAATTAATGTAGTCTTAGAGAGTCTTTAAAACCAGGCACATGTTTAGATTTCATCATGGAAAAAAGTCTGAAACTAGAAATTTGATATAAGAACACAACAAGAGGTGTAGTTTCCTTTAAAGGTGAAATATAGAGGTAAAATCAAAAGTAGGTAAAACGGCCAATTATACCGGCCATCCGGGAGGGGCTCAGAGTAGAGCTCCTGCTCCTCCACATTGAAAGGAGCCAGTTGAAGTGGTTCGGGCATCTGATAAGGATGAGACACTGGAGACATTATATCTCTCGGCTGGCCTGGGAACGCCTTGGTGTTCCCCCGGATGAGCTGGAGGAGGTGGCTGGGGAGAGGGAGGTCTGGGCTTTTCTGCTTGGACTGCTGCCCCCACAACCTGGCCCCGGATGAGGGACGGAGGGATGGATGGATGGATGGATTCAGGCATCAGACTTAGATGCCTCCTGGACTCCTTCTATATGTCTTGTATAAGCTTACAGTCCTAACAGGAGGAGGCCTGGACATCTCTTCTTAGACCGTGGATCTGGCAATCTAGACCCAGAGAAGCAGCAGAAAAAGGATGGATGGATAAATATTCTACCAATTTTGGCACCATGTCTCCATACATCAGAGCTCAATCTGTGTTTGTACCAAACTACACTTATTCTGCCACTCCCGACACCCACCCATATGCATGCACACACACATACACGCAGCAATACTAAATCAATACGTCTTTCAGTGGGCTGCTGTTGTGGCTTGAATGTGAATAAACAGTCATATATTTTAGCTGAGGATCGATTGGGGTAGACAGATGAATGGCATACAAAGACACCTCTGAACAGGACAGAAAGACCTCTGTGTGTGTGTGTGTGAGTTCTCCCAGCTTCTTTCTCTTACTGTTACACAATGTCTCTCACCCTCATGTCTCCAAGTGCTCTTTCAGTCTCAGAGGATCAATAGGTGTGATGGATTGTTGACAGGTACCACACACTAGAGACACACGCTATCAAACAACAACACTTCCTATTCAGACCCATTTCAATCACTCTCTGCCAGTCATAACTTGTTTTCTCACACCGTTAGGGCCAATACTACCCTGCTTCTCACTCTGTGATCGGCTGCTTGATTTTTTTTCTGAGACACAAACATTTTAAGGCACGCAAACACACACTCGCACCTCTCATTCACACAGAGGTTGAACCCTTGACATTTGAGTGCGTTTTTGTGAAGTTCTTCGCTCTGTGTGTCTGTCTTTCAGACTACGGCGGCGACTCTTCAGACAATGGCCTGCCGACGCTAATCGATTATATCTGGGGCGCTGGGCGACGGCGGCACAAAGGTCTGGGGTATACAGCAGTGGACTCCTGACAGTCTTCCCCGCAAAACACATGCATACAAACAAACGCACACACAGAATCACAAGACAGGTATTTTGTATGCAGAGATGAAACGATACCTCAGCTCACGCTCATTTTTGACAGCTGACACCAGGTGACATTATTTAGAAATGTTACAACAGAGTTGTAATTTAAAGACTCAATTTAAAGATTAAAAAAACAGTCTGGTTTTGCTTACTGGTAAGGTGTTGTATAGGAACATAACTGCCAGTCTCATATCTCATTGATATCGCATTGTTGATGTCACAGTATTCAGTGGTTTTTAACGTAAACGTATTATCATGCTTGATTAACCCTGCTGATACACATTTTTACCACTTCCGATAAGATCTAGAACTGAACACATATACAACAATCAGCTTTACTTCAACTCAGTATCCAAAATGTATGTCTCATTTTTTAAAAACAAACAAACAAACAACTTACAGATATCATGAAGAGCTGCTTAATAACATGTTTATTTCTGCTCTGTAGCTGAATGGCCGCAGCATCATGTGACCATCAGAGGACCGGCGTTTTTTTTTTGTCACATAAAAAGTGCACGTCTACAGACTCGTGAATGTCTTTTTGTAATTAAGCTTTGATTTGTCATTAAAGTTATGGCCACATTAAAACAATACTACTTAATCATAAAGGATTTGCCATCAAACAAATGACTCGATCGACTACTTGAAGCGGAGCAAAACGGTGTCTGCAACTTTTCCCCTCATTTTATTCTCCTTACCCCTCCTCCGTTTGAGCACACGAAGTAAACACATCAATGTGTCACTACACATAATGGTATCACATTATAATAATGTCAGTTCGGCTAAATCTATCTAGTGCATGTATTTATTTATCCATGCCCAAACAAAGAGAAATACCGAGATAACAACATTCATATGGCCCGCACCAGGTGCTGCTGTCGCTATGCCCTAATGGCTGAAGAACACAAAGGCCTGTTTGAGGCTGTTACTTTGATCCTGGCAGCTCGGCGCTCCTGTGGCTCTGCTGCACTAAAACCTTTATTAGCCATATGCTGGGGACATCAGAAACAAGTCAATCAGAATCTGCATCAGCACAGAAAGGGAATCAAATCACAGCAGACTCCAACACAATGATGAACATAACGCGTGTGGCCTGACCCATATTCACTAGCTTAACAGTCCAGGGTTGAAGTTTTCCTCTCCTAAACTTTCCAGAAGTCATTCAAAGGCAAAGTCCACCCTGAAGGGAGAATTACATATTCTGATTTAATTGCTCAAAACTTGAGTATGAGGGAAACATAGCTGGTAGATACTGAAGAATCTCACATACGCCACCAATTCCTATAAGACGGGGGGGACATTCTTACATATTAAATAAGTTCTGAGAGTCAAGACAGAACATTAACAAACAACTATGAGGTGACAGTTTATTCCCAAAAGCAGGCGGCAGCAACACAAAACCAGCACACCCCAAGGAAGGCTCTGGGAAATGTCAGCTGTGGTTTGGCTCTAAATAGATTTTAGAGCCAAACCATTTTGTATTTACTTACTTGGTTGAGCTTCTCACACTAGGCTTCATTTTAAATATCCCCAAGATCAACATAATTCAGAATCAGCAAGAAATTGGTGAGGGAATTTCCTCAGGCCCAGATGAATATGTCCAATCAGCCAGCTCCAACTGAAAAAATGTAACCGAGCTTCCTCCCAAATAGACACCAAGGTGAACGAATGTCCCCACAAGGATAAAATGTTGTACAAAGAACTCCAGATTGCATGATTATTGGCTTATTATGATAGACACAGGATTATGAAGGGAAACACACATTTCTCAAACAGACACCTGCGTAGTGAGGTTGCACTGAACGACAGAGAAACGCCATACAGAGAAAGGAAAGAAAAAAGAGACATGGAAGAACAAAGGCACGATAATAGAAGTCCCTTGATATCTCTAATGGGCAGCTGATTAGGAAGCAGAAGCACCAAAACAGGTAATTCTTCTTCTTATCGTCAGTACCAATAGTCAGGCTCACACTTATCTCCATAATAACTCCAACTATAATTAATGAGCCTTTGGAGAGTACAGTGACAGAAATGGCACACAAACAGGTGTACACACACACACACACACACACACACACACACACACACACACACACACACAGATTAAACTCCATATATTCACACGGGGCTTTGGGAACGACAGCAGATTGAGCATAGCTGATGGAACTTCTCCACTGCCCCATTCTATTTTATTTTTCTTCCCCTTCTTCTTTCAGTCACTTGAAGAAAATCTGTCCAAGGACAAGCAGCAGCTTGGACAGAACTGGTCTCTGATTTCTGATCAGACAACAGACGGAAGGAGCACATTAAGTCATCCAGACGTCAGGGAGTATTAACGCAGAGCTAGGTTTTCAGCAGCGGCGAGCCCCAACAATGCCACCATGTTGTGTGAGAAAGGGTGAGAGGCTTTCCAGGCGTCTTTTGAATTTCCTACGTGGTGGATATCAAAGGGCAGAAGCATCAAGCATCTCACAATGTGATGACAGGTTTTCTAATGAAAGCTCTAATGAAAGCAAAAGGAGGTGGAGAGGAGCAGGAGTGAAACAGAAAAAGCTGAGTTCAAGAGCGCTGGACATACGCAAAGGACTCATGTGATGACACTGAATGATTTATGTGAACGATATGCCTTGATCTCGTGTGAATAACACATGCTTCTTACCTCATCCTCACTTAGTGGGGAAAGGAAATAAATTGTCTTGAAAAACCAATTAAATCAAGAGAAATCTGCTAGTAGAATGTGCCTTTTCAGATGTGGTAAAAAATCTGAATCAACAGGAACAAAAAATATGGTATCAACACTGTGAGTATCACAAAAATGATGCTTTGGGACCCTTAGAATATGATTCTGCCTGGTTTTCTGTGGTACGAAAGTACAGAAGGTGTTGTAGTTTCTATAGCAACTCACCATACTGGACAATAAGAACAGGACTGGCATATGGAGATGTTTTACAACACGCTAATATGCAAACAGTGTCAAAGAGCATTTCAATCAAAAACAGATGGCTCAAACTTATCTAAGAACCTCACCAACAACAATTATCCAGGATCTGTATACAGAAATTAGTAGCTTTCACATCAAAGAGTTTTTAAATGTTACCTGTAAAATTAATGAATTGTAACAATCAGATCTCTTACCAAAACATAGCCCTCACAAAGTTTAAGCTAATCCAAGGACATATTATAGCATGAACGCACACTCACTGAAATGCCAGCCACTGGTTTTTGATGTCTTTTATTCCACTGACGGATTTTGTTTTTTCTTTGGAGGCAGTGGCTGCTTCATTTGGATGCTCAGTTATCAGCTAATGCTGGCAAGCTTGGTTAGTAATCTAAAGCTGTAATGCATCCAAAGCACCACTCAAAGCAGCCACGCCCTCAACTCCATTATCCAGATGGATGAGTTATAAAAATATTCACCCACCTAGAGATGTTGAAAGCAAATCAAAAAGGCCAGAACTATTTTGTAAACTTGCTTTTTAATGTTGTTGTACTGTTCTCTCTACGTGTTGAACTCCCTGAGCGTGAACATAGATAAACAGCCAGCCAAACTCCTTATCAAGTGCCAGGAAGATGAGCGCACTTGCTCCTTTAATGACTTAGTACATAGCAATCACTTTGAACTGACGTCAATGAACTGGAGTGAAACTAGAAAAACACATAAAAAAAACTCTTAAGTGTCGCTAGGCACAAACATAGGAGACTACAAATAAGTATCCTATAGATATACAATCTGATATTTCAACAAAAAATAAGCAGGTAGTGGGTGAGCGTACACTTGCGTCATTAGCTCAGAGGCTACGACTTCTAACTACTACACTTTGTAGAAGGTACAAAGTAATGTCACAAAACAACCCATTATTAATTGCCAAATATACAAAGAGCTGACAGAACTTACAACCATTGCTTTCTGAAGGACTCCTCTGAAGGATTGTTTTGGATTCAACACAAATAAATACCAAGGTGTACCCATGCTTTTCCCACTGTTCTCTGCACTTCCTGCTTCCTGTCTATGCACATGTCAAAACAAAAGCTTTCCTGTCTTCTGATGTATAACAATAGAAATACAATTTCCATGGCTACTTATTTGTCTCATTAGCATATAAACATATTCAAGACAGGAGAGTATGCAGTTGACTTAATTTTGGAGCTAAATGGTCGTAGAGGAATCCTGGAGGTTTTTGGCACTTCCATTTTGGCTTCATTTGAGATGTTGGCGTACGCCGGCCGGGTCCTCCAAAAGCAGAGAAGGCTGGAAGTGAGAGGCTTGTGAAATGGGATAATCTAGCCTTCAGATTTGCGTCACCAGCTGTTCTCGCCCTTACCGCTTCCACCTCCTCAGTTTTACTGTCTCTGTTGCTGCTGCCAGTGGTGAAAACTGCAATTGGCTGGGCCGCGCTATGACTTCCGGGATATGGTGGGCCACGTAGGATACACCAGACCCATCATACAAATTTGGGGAAATGTAGGCCGCATTTGTAGCAGTCTAAGAATTGGGACAGCCTACTTTGTGTCGCTGTGACGTAATCAGCCTACAAATGTAAATGTGGCCCACGAGGGATGCATCCTAGTAATTGAGACACAGCCGTTGCCACTTGATCACGACCAAAATTGCTTCTTAATATTAGCAAGCTTCTCTTATTACACATCAGGTTTAAAAATATATATGCAGATGCTGGACATCCCTCCTGATCTAAACAATTTGAGTTGGGTAGTGTCTGCTTTTTAAAAGGGTATATGAGCTGATATACATTCATTTGTTTATAAGAACCTTTAGCAACAAAGTTAGTTTTGGGAATCTGTCAATTTCAAAAGTATCAATTCTGACCCACAATCTCCGTTCAGCGCAGCAACAAAAGCATGTCAAAAGAAATGAATGAAAAGAAAAGTGAACTGAATCCAGATGTTTTGGTAAGGTCGCTCACACCACAAATTAGAGAAATATCTTTAGTGTTCCTTGGCATACATTTTCATAGTCCTTTTTTACTTTTTCAGATTTAATGACGTCCGAGTGCAACACACACTGGCAGGCAAATGTCATTAGAGTTGGTTGACACATGGAATACATTAAGGCCGGGCAATCGACTAAATTTATTGTGTTTATATTATTTTGAGTCACTGTTTTTGCCCAGTGTGGAAAAAAAAAACTCGACATGTTCTCCTCTGCTGTCTCTCGAAAAACAGCAGTACTAACAGCAACTAATAAATCGATGGAATCACTAAACTAACGTGAGCAATATACTTGGAGATTCCCACACAGGAAAAAAATTGAACCAGTGGCCGTGACTACTGAGCAACAACACAGCCACAAACATTTTTGCAGAGATACTCCATTAATGCATTAATTGCTCCTGTTTCAAGGATACGCTCAGTGTTTCCCTTTGCACTGTGTACAGACTGAAACAGAATAACATCGCCTGCTACAAAAATGTTTAAAAGTGGCGTTCTGTCCTTCAAACGTAGGCCACATTTATGTGTTTCTCCAAGCATCACTCAGAGGCACAACAGGAACGGACAGAAACGTTTCACTTGTGAAAATGAGCATTGTCAGCATCCTCTCGAGCGAAGTGCAGTCGCACTGTTGAATGTTTAGTGCTCTTTGGTGCTATCATGAAGTGCAATATCTATACATCTGTATGTGTGTTCCTGTGTGTGTGTTGCCTGCCACTGCCCCTCCAAAAGAAGGAGTGATCTCACTAAAATAAGAAAAGGCGCTGGTGAGTTAAAATGTCTTTGTGTACATGTTGGAAGTTAGAAGAAAAAAAAGGAATTACAAAGATGGACATAAGTAATGTTAATACTGTCAGTGACTATCCATTAAAGCACTTGCAGTTTAAACGTTTCTTGTCTAATCTAGTAAGAAAAATAACTTTGACAAAGAAATTCAGAATATATGCCCAGCACTTTCAGATCCAGGGTATGTCTGAAAGGAGCTTATATACAAAGGAAAAGAGCCTTGTAAGTATAGCTTTACTTTTATTACTCTGGTATGTTCTGTTTGTTACAATGGAAAACTATGAAGTTTTGATTAAAACTTCATGTAGAATTTTATTTTTTTCGTCCTCTCACTGAAAATGAAGAAAAATTAAACATTCCACCACACATGGCCAGTCTAAAGCCGCTAAGGTTTAGGAGACTAAAATAAGGGCATCACAACTCATTGTAAGTCTTTGAATTGGAGTAAACAATAAGTCGAGAATAAAAGAAGTACAGTATATAATACTGGATGAATGTATGGCTAAAATGCAATTTGTAGTCTAAAGCGCTTTGAGTGGTCAGTAACACTAGAAATGCAAAAACATTACAAATCTGAAGTTATCAAGAAGTCATTAATTTAATCCATAGATATGAACATATTTTGCACACAGACAACAGTGTGTTCAATTAGCTCAAGTTACTCAACCCTTGTTAGATATCACTTCATGCCTGCCTGAATTCTTTTTGTATCCATGCATCCAGTTGACTGAACCACATCTTCGTGGCTCCCAAGAGGAAGGAACCCCACCAGCTTCACTTGTAGTGACATGATGTGTTCAATATTCAACTGAACCAACTAGATTTAAATAGTATTTTGGAAAAAAAAAAAAAAAGTCTTGCATATATCTGGATGTTACCAAAGCAATGCATTGCTTAATCTTTAGAAATTGCTCCATATGGCAAGGTTTCATAACAACATGTCCCGCACAGCTCCTCGTATATTTTGCCCTACCAGAGCTAATGTAGCATCCTTTCAAATCGAGGGACTCCACGGGTGAGTTGATGAGTAAACCTGCGCAACGATAGGTCCACTGCTGTGTGCGAGATTGGAAGGGATGGGGAGGACAGAGTTCTTGTTGAAACATGAAGTCACATACTGTTACACTTTGTCACACACACACTACAGCCGACCTGTGGCTCTGACATTTGGCTTTGTGTTTATAGCCGATAACCCACAGTTACTCAGTATCCAGTTAAGGGAAGTTTGCAGAAGAATGGCAGGCATGTAGGAGGTGATCAACTCAGCTTCCTGACTCAAAGTAAAAAGCCTTGTGGAGCACTTTCCCTCTGCAGGTGTAATTGACTGCGTGTGTGTGTGTGTACCTCAGAAACATGATGTAGATGGAGAAAAAAAAAAAATCCTTCATAAACTTGGTACAGTTTTCTGTGCGTATGGAACGAGGTGGTTTGACATTAAGGGAGTGTTGCTTTCTTATCCAAAAATGATGTCCAATTCTTGGACATCATGCACTTCCCAGCACTTTTCACTGACTCTGAGGAAGCAAGAACATTTTGTTACTGTATTCTGAGAGAAAGTTCTCTCCGAAACCTTTATTTAAAGAGAACAAAGTTTCTGTTTCAATGGAATTTAAAGCCTTTTACTACCTGTAGCACTAAAGCCTGTTACATCGGCAATGTTTAGAATGTGGCACTTTCATATTCAATACGGATAAATGGAAAAAATGATTCTGTAAAATAGTTGAATACTTCCTGAAATAACTGCAGAAGGAAAGTTCACCACCACTGTTAGTGAAGTTGTGCCTTTTGTTATGTAGAGATGTCAAAGTTAAAAGGTGGTCTGGATTAAAAAAAGAAGAAGAAGCACTTATGCAATGGTAGAGAATAGTTCAAAAACTTCCTAGACCCAGGCCCAGGATATGGATCTGAACCTGGATCCAGATTGTGAAGAGTTCAGTAAAGTATCCAGCAGAAATTTATCACTTTTAAGTTGGCCCAAGTCCGCCTTCTGGTAAAATATTTCATGCAAAATCAATTTTCGAAGTTTAGATTCTGATATATTATACAGCATTAGTCAATATTGTGATACTATAATAAAAAATTTCAAAATACAAGTTGCTATTCAGTTAGCCCTGCGACAGACTGGCGACCTGTCCTCTCGCCCTAAGGCAGCTGGCATAGGCTCCAGCTCCCCCGCAACCCTGAAAAAGGATAAGCGGATGGGATGGGTGGATGGAGATGTTATTCATTTTGTTTTATTTTAAGTCATGTTTTGGTTTCTATGTTTAAATCTTGGTTGAGTTTTAATTATCGTTTATTTAAAATATAACAGAATTTCTTAATGATTATATCTCACTTTTAGTTATTGCTACCTTTGAAATCTAGTTTTGGTTTATGGTTAGCATTTCAGTTCTTTAATTTCTTGAGATTCATTTATCCTGCCTCTACTGAGTTTCCCTGTCATGTTACTTCCTGTTTTATTTTGGTAGTCATTCTTTTTTTATATCATCTCACTCTTACTTGTGTGTCATTACCTTAATTAGTTTCAGCTGTGTGTAGTTCACAAGGCGTCTCCATTCGATACCTCTTGTGTATTTAAAACCTCAGCTGGTTAGTGTTCTTTGACTTATTAACTTATTTCCTCACGTGCTTTTGGATTTTGATATTCTCTGCTTTTATTTAACATCAATAAAGCTTTTGAGCGAGTTTAGCATTGGGGGCCATTCCTCCTCCCATCTTCTGTTCTCAGCTACAGTAGGACTAAATCATCTGTTGGGCTACCAAAAAAAATAAATAAATACCCATCAGCAATTGTCTGATATTGAAAATATATATATATGTTGAAAATCCATAGCCATCGTGTGTCCTCACCCCCAGCACAGAGGGCAGCTTGGCTGCAGGTTGCTGTTTGAGTTAGTAGCAGCTCAGGTGTGAGATGTGCAGAGTTGGAACAGATGCTTCCACTTTAATTACCTCACAAAGAGCTAACTTTCCTGTGATGGAGGAAACGCCAACACAGCTGGGTC
Source organism: Pelvicachromis taeniatus (assembly GCA_015108175.1). NCBI lineage: Eukaryota > Metazoa > Chordata > Actinopteri > Cichliformes > Cichlidae > Pelvicachromis > Pelvicachromis taeniatus. The sequence goes on from VURO01048767.1 coordinate 35,754, forward strand.
CTGATGGATGCCAGGACACAAATAACGCGTGTCCACAGACACACACAAACAATCACATTCCACATGTGCAGAATCAGATATATTCAAATATACATTCAAATCTATTCATAGTTAGATTTGTCAAATGTCAAGTGAACTAATCTGAGAGATGGAATTTCTGACACTTGTGATGAAGAAGAAGAATCTGCAACATAAAGAAAATAATATACACGAGTGTTGTTTTAAGCAGAGGGCAAGTGTGAGGGATGGAAACGGTAACTGCTGACTGTCAGCCAATCACAGAGCCAGAGAAAAGTTGTCAAAGTCAAAGCTGAATGATAAAATGAGGGGCAGTATTCAGCATGACTTTTAAAACTGTAATTACTGTGTGATCTGATACTCTTCCGAAGTAAATAAGAAAAAAAAAATGCAGTTCTCACATAAACGATTAAATTAAACAAATGACTGGTATGTATGGCTTAATTCAGGTCTCTCAAATGGCAATCAAAAATGTTGATTAACCTTCTGTCTACTTTTAAATCATCTCTTATGATCAAATGTTATTGTAATCTATCTTATCCAATTTAGCATACCTGTTTTAAACCTTTTTCTGGGCTTATATTAAGTGAATTAAAACTTATTTTCATTCATTTTTTCTGTAATAAAAAAACTGGATTAGTTGTTACATCAAAACATATTATACTACAGTGTTTTAAATAAGCAAACTATCTTACTGCTCCTTGACAGCCAGTGCTTTGAAATACCTATCTGGTCTGCCATACTACCAAACAAACAAGAACATTTACTCTGTTCATTCGTGCATACCAACACTTGCAGTGAAACTGTATTTCCTGCACTGTAGGATTATTACCTGATAGAGGAATTATGTGTTCTGACTTGTGTCCTTATCTTGCTACCTGTGCGTATAGATTGTGTGTACACTGGCGTTTACAGTATCGTACAATAGTTACAACTGTTTCATATCATTATGATTGTGCTGTTGATTTTGATTGCCACTTTCAATGACTTCAGAATGGTAAGCCATGCAGATTACCAGCTTAAACACAATGCAGCAGCATTTCTTCTCCTGTTTTTGGCTTCTTTAGATAATGCTCAGATGATACTGGCTTGTTCTCTGAAATGAATTTTAGTGACATGAATGGCATAGCACAACTCAGCAGAAGACAGATGTTTTTCATAAACAAAAGACGGGATGTAGGAACTGCATATCTTACGCAGTAAACAACAGATTTTTTGCGCTCACCTCATTAACCATTCAACCAAGTGAAGTTGGTGCATATACAGCAACAAGCTACAATATTAAAATGGGTGATTAGAAGTGATTATATTATTCTAATGCAATGTTTTGCTAAGAAACATTAGATTCTGGCATTTATGTGGATGTCAGTTTGATAAATACAATCCACCGAAACTTTGCTGCAAACCAAGCAACCTGCTGATGACAGTAGCCTCCCTCAGCAGGAGAATACACTGCGCCACACTGAAAACTGCTTAGGTACAACTCAGGGAATACTTCAAAAAGTATTTGTCTCTCGAGGCATTTTATATTGTAATGGAAGATAAAATCTGACATGAAAACTCAGACAATACCCTTGAGCACTTACTTGGCAAAGGTAGGGAGGGAGAACTCCCTCTTAAGAGGAAGAGGTTTTGGGCAAAACCATGCTCAGGGAAAGAATGTGAGAAAAAGAAAGAAGAAGCACAAAAAAGAGGACCAAATGAAGAGTTCCTGTTTCCAGCTCAATGTTTAACACTCGCTTACAAATATTAAGCCTAAGCTAAGCTGCCAATTAGAGCTATCTGTGTCAACAGACAAAACCAAAGCAGCCATGCCTCTAACCTTGTCTTAACAAATACACATATATATACTGATCACAAAAATTAAAGAAACACTTCAAAGAAACACATTAGATACATCAGATCTCAATATGAAGTTGGATATCTATACAAATAACAACAGGGCAATGTCGTAGGAACAAAAGGATGCCAAGTCTTTTAATGGAAATAAAAGTTTTCTGCCTACAGAGGGCTCAATTGTGTAGACACCCTAAAATCAGAGTGAAATGAAGATGTGGCAGGCTAGTCCATTTGTTCAAAAACGTAATTTCTGCTACTCAAAATGCTTTTCAGTATCTCGTGTGGCCCCCACGAGCTTGTATGCATGCTTGACAACGTCGGGGCATGCTCCTAATGAGACGACGGATGGTGTCTTGTGGCATTTCCTCCCAGATCTGTATGAGGGCATCCCTGAGCTGTTGTACAGTCTGATGAGCAACCTGGCGGCGCCTAATGGACCGAAACATAATGTCCCACAGATGTTCTATTGGGTTTAAGTCAGGGGATCGTGAAGGCCATTCAATTGTTTCAATTCCTTCATCCTCCAGGTACTGCCTGCATACTCTTGCCACATGAGGCCGT
>VURO01048768.1:0-18352 GCA_015108175.1 Pelvicachromis taeniatus
GCCAGTATGATATATATATATATATATATATATATATATATATATATATATATATATATATATGTGTGTGTGTGTGTGTGTGTGTGTGTGTGTGTGTGTGTGTGTGTGCGTGTGTGTGTGTTCGTCATTGTCATTTGATCCTCCCCCAAAAAAAGGACACAACATAAACATTGTTCTTAAATTCGAAATGGCAAAAATCTGCAACTGACTGTAGTACTAACGCGTTTTGTTTTTGTGAGATATGGATACTTTAATGCAATTTCTGGTTCTTAATATTAATATGTAACACCTATCAATTAAGATTTTTATTAGGCCACCTTAAGGAAAAAAAATAGTCAAAAGACTTTTTTTTTATTATTCATGTTTGAGAATGAAGTTGAAATTTTGAGGATAAAGTTGAAACACTCTTTTGAGAATAAAGTGGAAATGTCGAGAATAAGGTCAACTCCCTTCATCCATCTCAATATGCATTCTTGTGTGTACTTGTGTTCTTCTGGACTTGTGAAATGTCATCAGCTGCAGCCTGATTGTCTGATACAACATAGTCCCTTCTGTACTGCACAAAGGTAACCATCAAAATCCTTCCATCTCTCCATTTTTACCTATTTCACATTATACAAAGTCTTCCAAGTTAGTTTACTCATCTACTAAGTCATCTACACAAGGCCTTTTGTAGTAGGTCCAGCAGCTGTACACTAATGACATTAGTGCCATTAGCTCAAATTTGAAACTTTATTCTCAATATTTCAACTTTTTGTGTCAAAATAGTGTTTTGAATTTATTTTTTTGAATGTATTTATTCTCAATTTTTTTTTACTTCTTCTTTCATTGTAGATTTTATTGCTTCCAAATGCTGAACATTATAATTCAGCATACGTCTATCTACCTGAGTTTAGCTCACTGATTATGCATAATTTAGGTGCGGAGATGGGACATTAGCTAAAGACACACTTCAGCTCTTTCAAGTATTGCAGTACCCAAATGTCCAACCCAGAGAAGGACTTGTGGCTACACAAACAAACAGACACACACACAAATCTTGGGTTAGTTTTTTGGTTTAGCCTCGCCAAAATAACAGCCATTTCTTCAAGGCTTTCTTTGTAGCCAGCATATCTGAATAAAAGCTCAAGGTTTCCTGTTCCATGCAAAGATCATTGAGTATAGCTGAAAGTTTTGCGATTGTATTTCAACAAATCTATAGAATGCACACACACGCACGCACGCGCACGCACGCACGCACAGACGTTCACAGAGAATCTAAATATTTGAGGTAGATATTGTAAATGGATTCACCTTGGCCAGTAGAATCACTCCCTCTTGTGTTACTGGGTCTGTTTTAATGGTAAAAGTGCTTTGTTCCAGTTCACCCTCCAGACTGTAGGTCATTTTGGCGTTGATGCCGGTGTCTCCATCCTCTGCCATGATTCTGCCTACCGTAGTGCCGATGGCAGTGTTTTCAGGGACAGCAAAGGTGTAAAGGTCTGAAGAAACCAGAATATTTGTATGGATGATTTTGATGCCACTAGGCTCAGAAGATGAACCTTGGAATATGACATTAAAAGGAATACAAAATCTAGTTGATACCAAACTGGTAGTTGCGTAGTCCGCAATGACACTTTGAAAAACTTCATAAAGCTGGAGCAAAAAACAACAAATGAAAAAGTTTCTCCACCCGAACACTGTAGACAGAACTTGACAGTAACTTGTTAATAGCTAGTCAAGAGAGGCTGCTTGTGTGTAAAGTGATAAGAAGGAAGAACATTGTGGTGGAGGGTCAATTTGTGTGAGTCAAAGATAAGTTGTGGCAACACATAATCCCAGCCTAACTGTAATAAGAAGATGAGAAAACGTGATTGTGTCTTTGAGCAACTCCATTTGGATGGCTGCCACAACTGGGTGGAACTCGACACTCGACAGGAAACCAGCTGCTTGTGAAGAAAAAAAAATTGTGCTGATAATAATTTGCAATTATGTGACAAAACATAGGGCACGGTTCAAAGCGAAGTGTGGCCATACAATATTTAAAAGGCCTTTTGACTGAACATAAAATCCATGGGACACATTCTATGAATGTGAATGTGACATTAATAGTTAAAGGTATCATTCTTGCAGTCTCAGTCCTACAGAATTGATTTCTTCCCACGCCATTCATTTAGTTGGGTTTATCACAGGGAAGGCTAGGTTTGCTTCCAAAGGTCATGACAAATGTCCTCTCATGTGTGAATGATTAAATTCATCCAGTGTATGGAACATGTACACAAGCGCAAAATGAGCAAAACATCCCAATCTCCTTCGCTGTCTCCTTCACTCTCTCTCATTCTTCTCCCAAGACTGCCATCTTTTAATTTTGGCTGCTGGCTGAATAACAGACAGCAGAATGCAGCACAAACCACCCACCCGAACCGCAGAAGTGTGATCAAATAAATAGCTCATAGGTATAATATTAAACATGTCCTCACAGACTGCAATGCTTTGTACTCTTTCATTGATTCCCTCACTGTGTATGGTCTAATGTTTGCATCACTGTGAGTCATATCTGTGACTCACGCTGCTGGAATGTGGGTCCATTGTCATTGACATCAGTCAAGCTGACCGTAACCGTAGTGGAAGAGGAATAACCGCCGCTGAGGCCCAGCATATCCTTCACCTGCACCACCACCTGGTACTGCTCTCTGGCTTCACGGTCCATATTTTTCCAAGATGTTACAATAATCCCTGCAGGTAGATAAGACAGGCAGAGAGGAGGAGGGAGCCAAGAGGAGACTTTGGTTCATTAAGACAGCATTACATATATCTGTGGGTGTTGTTTTTTTTGTTGTTGTTGTTTTTTTAGCTTTTTTTTTTCATCCAACTGTAAGTAAACAAACTTTGCCTGAAGTTGTAGTCGAGCGCGCCGTGCAAAATGTGCAGTAAAACTGCATCCCAATAAATGTCCAGTCTTCAAATCTAATCAGCACAAAAAGGAATATTAAGAGGGCTCTCAGATGACTTAATGCTTCCTCTGTCTGGGCAAACTGGAAGATCAGGGCAACAGTAAACAGTAAACAATTTAAATCAAACGAATTAGATTGACCCAGCAAATTTATATGCCATTTGTGGATTTGAATTTATCTCAATATCACGTTCGTTGAATCTTGTGTTGAAATGACGTAAACATTTTCGTAGTCTCCATCTTTACTATGAAAAGACCAAAAATGCTCTGTGGTAGCCGGGGTGGGCTCCAGCACCTCGCTGACCCTGATAAGGATAAGCGGAAGTTGGATGGAGTTAAAAAATATATATGTAGTATATATCTATATATCTCCAAATTTGTCCTAACAGGTCAACTTAAGCCATATGGAGAACAGCAAGTTGTAGTCATTTGCAGTCAACTGATACCTACTCTTCAATTGAAACTAACAATTGGCTTTCTAAAAAGTCATATTTGGCCTTTTACATATTGCAGTAATTTGCATTTAAATATTTTATTCCATGCCAGTGATGTCCTCCCCCAACTTGTTACCGTTAAGGTCAATGACATGTGTGGGAAGTGCTGTAACTGACCTCTGATTTACACAAGAAAATAGCGGGGATGCGTGTGGGCATTAGTAAAATCAATTGTCTGTCACAGTATGAACTTGTCTAACTGGCCTCAAAAATAGCTAAATTTGTCAATAACCGTTTTAGGTTCCAGTCATTCTAGGGAAAAAAATAATTGTAGATGCCTATACGATGAAAATGATTGCGACTGTGATTACGACTTATGATATTCTTGTCTTTTAAACGGTTGCTTCAAAGACGGAGACCAGCTCTGAGACCACTTAGAGTTAGCTGTCATCTTCAAACTAGTGCCAAGATGGTGATAAAACATGTCTAAATAGCAATCAGACGGAATCAGTCTACTATGAGTTTTTGATTGAATTGGATCAAATTGGCACTTACATGCAGTCTGTTTGCGACAATGCCCTGATTAACTGTGATAAATCTCAAATCTGTTGCTGTCTACATCAGACGGGCGGTGCTGAACCAAAGCCAGGGGAGGACTCTCCACTGCATAGAAGCATAGAGACTGCATAGAATCTACACATCAGGCACATTCTCCCAGCCACAGACCGGGCCAGATCTACAAGGACCAGATTTTCCATTTATAAATTTCTAAACAAATAGAGGCTGCTAGGTGATTTTATAAATTACCCACATTCCACCAAGAACAGCATAAAGTTGTGGTTTGAAACTAAGGGAGCAAGTAATAGCTACATTTTGACAGATATACATATGTGGGGCTCAGCTGCAAACACTCTATGACAAAGAACTGAGTAAAAAGCAAGAGGACCGCTTTGACTCATCTCTCCTTGCCAATTATGCGCCGATTTCAGTAGCTATTTCAGCTACTATCACATACATACTGGGCGCAAAATAAGACATTCTTGCCTGCTACAAACTAGTAACTCACATTTTTGTGTTTTATTATTTGATGGAGCAGATAAGTTCTGCTCATCGGGGAAGACTGATTGCAACATGCTGGCAGTCTATCTGTGTTTATAAATTGGATGGTGCTTTATTGCAAACCATCGCCAATCTATTTCAGAGTGTTTAGTGTTGTTTTTTAACTGAGTTGGACTGACAGAGCTTGCCTCCCACCAGGCGCCTGTTGCAACTATTGCCTTGTGACCGAAAGTGGTCACTGCAACTATTAGCAATTGGTCCTAGACAGAAAAAAGATAATTCAGTGCCATTACTGCCAATCAACCGGTTTCCTGGTTGCACAGAGGTTGCTGTCCAATTTTACTCTAATGTGACTGATGCCGTACAGATAGAGCTACCAAGTAAGTTTATGTAATCTTATAATTAAAAAGAAATGATAAACTTGTGACTGTGACCAAAGGAAGATCGGACATTTTCCTGATTAAAGACAATGGACAGTTTAAACTAAAACACTTTATATCTGCCAGCATCATATGTACCGGTCTTTGGCTCCACAGAGAAGTAAGGTTCCCCCTGCAGGATGGAGTAGATGAGCTTGGCGTTGTTTCCGAACATGGGATCATCAGCATCTGTGGCTGTCACCTGTGCCACTGTGGTCCCTGTGGAGGGTGGGCAGATCACACATTCAGAGTTACTTCAGGCAGCAGTTCCAGTCGATGGGGAAATAAAGTGATTATAGTATAGTCCCGCAGGGTCTGTCTGACTGGCTCTTGAGGGGGAATAGTGGAAATGGAAGAGGGTGGATAGTTGAGGTAAGGTTAGAGTAGGGATGTTGACTAAGGCAAAAGGGTTGAGAAGGTGGGGGTGGGAAGCAGCCTTGGCCTTTCACCACTCGGTAAGGCGGTGCAGATGTACGTGACAGCTACCCCAGCCCTATTGCGACGTCTCACTTTCCACGTGCCGCTTGTTTTCTCTGCTTCGCTCTCATTCAGTTTTATCTGTCCATCTTTCACACTTACTTGCATTTTCTCCACTGACCATATCCTTGTCCTTGCTTTGCTTTTTACAGTATATTTTGCTCCCTCAGCCTATCTAGTTCTTTCTTCCTACAGAGCACTCTGTCTTTCACACAGTCAGGGATTTACCGCAGCATTTCTTATTTTACAATGCCCTCACTCCAACCTTCCCCTTTCACTTACTCTTTCTGAGTCAAATGCATTATGATTTATTACGAGCTAGATATTATGCTGCTAAAGCAGATTACATATAAATTGAAATGGTAATGTCTGTGGTATGAAAGGGCAGTGGTTATAATAACATTATTTAAGAAATTTATCCATAAAGGCATTCGAGCTATCATACAGAATCCAATATTTTTAACTTCCTGAATAGGGACAGATGACAGACATTCATATAACCTTTTGTTCATTGTCTTCAGTCAATATTTAATTTAAGAAAATTTATTTCAGTAGTATGTCATTTTTTTTTATCAGTAAAATAGAAAAAGTTTATTTGCAAATAAATTAGTTATTTTCATGAATTTTTGTATTAAACAGATTTATTAACGTCCTATTAATGTCAGAAATTGTACAAAATTATTTGGAAGGGGGAAGTGAAAAAGAGTGATTGGAGATAAAAGGTAAAAATACTTTGAGCTGTCAGTAAGAGCAAGTGCTGTATAGTATAAGTATGAAATAATTATCTCACCATTTTAAGAAAGAAATTTATACAATTCTTACTATAACACTAATTATTAATCTAAAAAAAATCTAAAAATGCAAATTACTTCTTGTTCGTGGTGATATTCTTTAAAAGACTAGTGGGTTAAGGACAGAACAACCTCCCTTCATAGTACAGTGGAACCCTTGGTTACGAGCAGCTCGGTATACGAGTAATTCGGTTTACGAGCCGCGATCCGAGCAAAATTTCTGCCCGGTGTACGAGGCCTGCGAGCAGAGCTCTGATACATCATCGCTAGTTTCCATTTCGCCTTTCTTACCCGGAAACCGCTACTCCTTCTTTCCAGAGCCATTTCAAAGGCATCTCCCTTATGTTGACACCTGCTTGGCTCACTTCCTTACGTACGTACAGTTAAGAAAGTGCAATTTTAGTTTTTTTTTTTAATGTGAAGGGTGCCGAAAATGCAGCCAAAAAGGCAAAAACAGATGATTATCGTAAAATGTATCATATGTTCCTACGTAATGTTAAGTGTAATCTTAAGTTGGTTTATCTTTTATTTAACTATATTTACTAATACAGTATTTTGATGTTTGTTTCTTATTTAATAACATGTTTTTTTTTCATTATTTATGATATTTTGGGGACTTTTTGGGAGGGCTGGAACGGATTAAACTCATAACCTGGGGTTCCACTGTATTTCTCTCCTAAGTTCAAAAGGCAGTGACTGCAATAAAGTGGCTCCAGAGTCCTTAATATTTACTGAAAGGTTTTGAACTACAGCCCATTCATTCTTGACTGTTTCATGCCATCTAGGAAAGTGGAAGTTTAGAAATTCTCTGATATGAGTCAATAAAAAATACTTGTATGTATATTGTGTATATATTACTAATAAGTACTTACACATTATGTAGCATAAGCTGAGATTTACAGCTGATGGCAATTTTGGTCCTAAACTATTGACTTTAAAAGGCTAGACCTGGACAAACGTGTTTGAATTCTAATGCCAACATGCCAGAATGAGCATGCTAAGATTAGCCTGCTAACACTAGGTCAGAATGTGAAAAGTGTGAAAGTGTTCTAACAAGCACACCATTAACAAAGCATAACCAAGGCTGTTAGAAATGTTTCATGTGAAGGAGATGTGGATAAACTGACCTTTAAAAGTGTAGTTAATGTCTATATTTTCAATGTTTCATAAAGGGACTTTTTTACTGTTTTTTTTTTTCAAACATACCAATTGGACACATCTCAGGAATGCTGGACACATATGGCTCATTCTGGAAGTGGGGGACATTGTCGTTAATGTCCTGGACCATGATGATGAACTCTGACTGGGGCTCCTCTGGTTCGTTGGACCACCTATTGATGGCTTGAGCTTGGAGGACATAGAAAGCCTTTTCCTCACGGTCAAGCTTCTTCAGTGTCCGGATTTCACCAGTATACTCGTTTATTTCAAACACATCTCCAGCACCTTCTCCTGATAATATGTACTTGATGGAAGACTCACCTTGATCAGAATCAGATTTGAGCTACAAAAAGAAAAGGAAGATATATTAAAGTTGTAATTTGTACATTTTGCATATTTTTTCTGAGGTAACTAGAAAGCATGCATTTTCAAAGGGAAGTACCATATCAAGGACATGGCAGACATTCAATGTGAAGCAGTACCTGGCCAATAACACGAGGAGTAGGATCTTCCTCGGGGACAAACAGCTGTTTCCAGATCCAGCCTCTCTTCAGGCGACGGTGCAAATGAGTGGACCCCTGAGCCAATTGTTGGGCTTCCAGACCGTGAGTACCTCTCATATCACTCAGCACCCCACCAGGAATCATAAAAAAGACCATCGCTACAGCCAAAACACTCGGCATGCTCATTTTTGCAGTCCATCCGTACATTTCCTCTGCACTTCACGTGGATAGTGGACAGAGGATAGTAGTTTCACTGGTCTGTGTTATAAATTCTTCATTCACCAGCACCATAATTCATGATCCTGGCAGTGCTGCATCCCATCTTGTTATGATGTCGTTTGTATGCATGACCATGTCTCTAAAATAAAAGTTAACAATTCAATTAATGTCTGCACTAAGAAATTCTCAGTGGGGCACAGAGATTGAAAAATGAAAAAGGAAACTATCAGTGGTAAAATATTATCTTTATGATTCAAAAGTTATAAATTAAATAAAAAATTGGAATATTAAAATAGAACTGATCAAAAATATATTTATTTTTGACACTGCAAATATTTACATGCTCTAGTAAATTTTAAAAAAGCCAGTTTTTTTTCAGGGGTATGCAAATACTATTGAGAGGATCTCTATTTGATTAATAAGTGATACTCTAATCCATAGCATTAATTAAGCAATAACACTGATGATTAGTGAATCAGATGATTAGATTCTCAACATCCACAAAAACAACTAGAAGGTTTTTGGATATAGAATTTGTGCTATATTCAAAGTAGTGGATAAACTCCAAGTCCTATATTCCTATTGGGGAGCTTTCAAATACCAGTTTCTTTTGTTTTTTAATTTATTTTTTACTTTCACTAAAAACTGCGATCAAAAACGAATTTGTCAGGTTTTTGTTAAAAACCAAGAATGATTTAGGTAAAATTCACGAAAAGATTGCAGTTCAGAGATAATTTTTTCACAACAATTAACCCTTCATTGAAATATGAAGCTCATGTGCTCAAGTGTTAAAGCTACACCACCGATATGCCGTAACCAGAAACCTTTCTGAAAATCTATGCCAAAACTTGCCTTAACCCAATGTGAAACTTTCTATAAATATAACTACTCGTCATTTCATCACAGTTTCCATGTCAACTGTGATTGACTGTGATCAGTACCCTTGTTTCCTCCTATGCTATTTTCTCTCCTGTCACCCTTACGCAAATTGATAGAAAGAGAATGGATCAACTTGAAGAGAGAGAAATTGTGGATCAATGGAGGCACCTCACACACAACTATAAATATTGGCAACCGCAGCGGGCTACATTGTAGGGTCTACATAAATTTGATGCAAAATGATAAAACAGACATTACCCAGGCTATTTAGATGGCTATCTAGAAGGGTCCTTTACAAGCACATATACAAGCATACATAAGCATACATAATTAGTTGGAAGCTATTGCCTAAATCCACTGCATCATTTATAGATACAGATACCAAAGAACATCTTGTGTTTGATTTTGAGCAATATTTGATGCCCCAGGCATGAGAAGAGGTTGTATATGAAAATGCAAACATAACCAAATCACCTCAAAATGGACAACGATTTGTATTAAGCTCATCTTGAAGTTGAACTATTTACAATGTTGAAATATCTAAAAGTGCTGTTAAAATTCAGTTCAGTGTTTAGGAGGGTGATTCTGATAAAAAATATTGTCAACTTCTACAGTGTTTGATGTCTATCAGTGCACAACAACAAAGCAGATATCTAACAAATCTGAGATATAAAATCAAAGGAGAGCTGTTTTATATATATATATATATATATATATATATATATATATAATTCTGCAGTCCTGCAAAAGCATCTGAAAACAGTCCTTTGTTTTGAATCCAGACAAGGGCCTGTATTGTGTTATTGTGATGGTGGTGCTGAAAGGGGCTAGGGCGGGGGTGGGGCAGAACATCATTCCTTAAGCATGACACTGCACTCTGCAGCTGACTAATGAAGACTTCTAATTAGATCAATGTCTCTCCAGACATGGAAAACAGAGACACACATGCCTCTGACAAACTATGAGTCAAATCGATGCACCAATTATAATGTAGACCAAGATCAGGGTCAAGAGTGTAAGGACAATGAAAGTCAGGCAAGACAGCAAATTAGTTAGGTCCACACAGATACATTATCTAGCACTGACAGCATTGCTCAAGTTAGGAGACTTAAATTTGGACAAATTCATCAATCCTCTTTAGTTAAATGTGCTGTTGTTTTCCTTTTCCACTAGAGACAATAAATATCTAGCGTGCTGACATGCCACTGTCAAAGGACGGCTTGTGATTTTATGTTGCACAGGGAGATCACTTATAACAGTTTATCAACAATTTCCCCATTATTATTTTCTGCCCTATTATTTTAGGTGTTTTAAAGACTGGAAATGCTTTCACTTCACTTTTTATTTTTGACTTACATGGAAAAGAAACGCAAATTATTTATCTACTCATTAAACCTTAACCTAACTTTATACTGCTCTCCGGTCAAGCAGCAAACCATACATCAGCACTCAGTGGGATCAGTTCTCATTAAGGGATAGAATTCACAATAGCCATAATTCTAAACTATGTTAATAGGATTTTTTGACACTGTAATATAACCACATAACATATACAGTCCCACCATGTGAATGCTTTAATACAGACTGCTGCACAGGAGCAGTGCATGGTTTGTTAGCATCGCTGAATCCCGTGGAAATATACACTATACCGCAGGAAGTTGTTGTAGCAGTTAGAGTAGCTGCAGTATTAATGCTTTAACAGCTCATAGTGTTCATGTTTAATCTTGTAAAAGTAAATTGGCTGTCAAGGCCTATTTGTAATGAGCTGGTAAAATCAATTACTGATGCCTTTTATTTCTTAAATTCAATTTCAATGCAGAACGTGAAAGAGAGTATGTGTTTATGCTTATGTATGTCCTTACAGGCCGTATTCATATCTCCGAGCATCGTGGAGTGACATTCCAATTAGTGGCCAGTGAATCGTGAGCCGTTATGGTCTTTCATAGGGCTGCCAAGCATGCGCCCAAACTGAACGCCTTGAGCCAAAACTAGACAAGAGCCCTCAATGATGTTTCTCTGAGCAACTATTCAGCTGCCAACATGCCAAGGAGTCTGCCTCAAAATCTTCCTGAGGATATCAGTGTGGCCAAAATAGTGCACAGGTCAACAGATGTTTTTTTTGCCCGTTTAACAAGATGGGCCTTTCTACAAATAACTGATGAAATTCTGGGAAAATAATATGGCAAAAAAAATAGCTTGAGGCCTGTAAATAGCAAGCTATAAGGAGCAAGTGAAACATATGTCCATGGGTGACAACTATCTAAATAGTGCTTGACAATAACAGTGACCCTGCCAAAGTCTACATAGAAGACTTTTATATTATGATTTGATTAGCTATTTCATAGTTATTACTTGCTACAGGTATGCATATGGTCTGAAAAAAATCAGAGAAACAAGAAAACAGAGAGAAAGATCACTGGACTCCACGGTCCTTTCAGAAGAAATTCTCATTCTGCATGACATGCTGTACATGCAGAGTGCCCTGTGGTTGACAGCCATTCATTACCTCTAATAGGCCTTCTTCCCATTTCTAGCAGACCTCCTGTAGCCTGTATGTACAGAACGCTACTCTACCACATGACAGAATGACAATGAGCTGCAGTCTCACAATGTTAAGCACTAGATGCGCTGAGACCATCACATCATTTTCCTATATGGTGATGTGTTCTAGCTAATAAAATGACGCTCTTTTGTAGGAATGGTTCTGGGATGCTATTAAATTGTGTGTAATGTGCCAACACAAATGTTGCAACAGAGCAATAAAGAAAAAGCAGCTTTCACTTGACATTGTGGACGACATGTCAGCATCAATATACAACGTTCACGATAACTGCTAAATAATGCTAGCTTCATAAGATAATTAATTATTGTGACTTTCAAGCACAAACCATCAATCATCTTCTTACTTAGTGTTGTGTAGGATAATTGAAAAAAAGGAAGCACTGAAAATATGACAATGGAAAATATGTAAATGTAAACTCGGATGTCTAGTTTGAATACAGCTACTTGAAACATCTGTGAAGCCTCACTTCCTTAAGATCAAGCTTCTAAGACAAAATGTCCTTAATTGGTCATTTGGGAGCCAACCATGGGACTTGGTTGTTTACTGTTCAGCTTCATAAAACAGTAACACTGACATGTAGCATTTGTTTTCTAATTCAGGGTGTCAAACAAGTCCAGAGAATGAACTAGAACAACCAGGGAATGTCAAGCCATCATGTACTTGTTAGTAAGTAATTTGTTTGATTTTATTATGTGCACAAGTGGAAATCATTGCTGCTTAGCAAAATGTCACGAATTTTCATTGACGTTAATCAGCAATAGCACTGCATCCTGTTATTTCTCTCCATTCTTTTCCATCAACAGTAATTAAGTGATACTACTAGAGTTATCGCAAAATAATATAAAAGGAATCTGTGAATTTATATTTCATTATAATAAAAAGTTTGAAACAAAAGTATTACATCAAGCTTGAAGATTTTTCAGATAATTTTTGAGACATTCTGAGAGAAAATAACCATACTCTTAAACAGCAGACTCATGGAATAAATAAGTCAGTATGCTGTTGAATTCATCAGTTTAAGCATTAAAAATAAATGTAAGCATTGAGGAATTTATTTATAAGTTGATACATTAATTGATACTAATTGTTTTCATTTACTTTGTGTTTATTTACTTTGATATTAATTATCATATTAATTTACTGTGCCATTTTCATTTTATTTTCATTTTACAAAACAGTTTATTCATTTTTAATTCATTAATGCGTTTTTGGATTTCTTACACACGCTTCAGTGCACTGGTACATTGACCATGCCTATTAAACTGCTCACTCTAATGATTTGCCCCTACTGCTGATTGGCTACAGAAGGCTTAACTGCCCACATATAAAGCCAGAACAGGTGGAACATGGTGGTCTGCTCTGCTTGTCTGCCTCCCTCACATCCATCAGATGTTATTCTTCAGGTGCTTTTTGCAATTTTATTTATTAATGATTAGATTGCAATTAGAATTTTTTTTATTTTTTACTATAACTATTAATATTACTCTAGATAGATAAATTGGAGTAATAGTGGATTTAGCAACAGTTCTGTTTTCAATTTTGGATTAGATTAGTTTATTTTCATTATAACATCATAACTATTATTATTAGTTAAAGGAAGAATATTGAATTTAATGACCCTTTGTATGGTTGTTGCATGGTTTTCTTCTCGATTTGCTTGTTTTAATCAGAAGTCGCTTTGTGCTCATTCTTTATAAGTAATTAAGTTCACTTTATAAAAAAAATTCTTGAATTGCATAACTGTTGTTGCATTTCAAACTATAGATTCAGGGACCTGAATATATTTGGGGGTGCATCCAGCATATGGACCTGGGTGCCTCTCACACCAAAAAATAAAAACCATACCCCAAGACTAGCATTTATTTGTGTACTATTGAAACTGATCAGCAACATTCCATTATGAAGACAGTGTTTTCTGTTATTGTACAAGAGGCAAACATCTAAATTCGTAACACACTCTAAATGACAAGCCCCCTTTGTATTGCAGCACAAATACATACAGAAATATTAAAAGAAAATCCTAAAATAATTAGTTTCCATTTCATCAGTTAATTATATTAACAACTGATCATCAGTTTAGAGTACTGAGTGGCCCAGCGTTTAGTCCTTATTTATTCTCACATGTCCATACACATAAGCAGCTAACATAACATGCATATTATTTTCTCTTGGTTGGTTATTTACATAGAGAGACTGTTTTTTTGGCATATTTGAATATTTGTATATCTGTGTTTCTTGTCCTGAAATAAGTGACTCAAACTACTGAACACACATTATTATAGGTAATAATAATCTATTTAATTGTTACTTTTGAATTAATTCAATATTTGAAAATGTAGATTATACACTGGGGTCAGATGCTCAATAGAATAAAAAGCGTATTTCATAGCAAGCTATTTTTCCATCAAAAGCCATCTATAAAGAGCAAAAACTTTACAGATGTCTTGCTGTGACTAATACACAGAACTCATGCACTCATTTAGAATTCATGGAGTGAAGCTGTGCCCTGCTTTTATGTTTCAAGCTAAGTTATTCTTTGGTTTCTTTTTTCTTATTCTAGAGAATATATAAACTTGCATCTAATTATCTTCCAACAAAAGATAATCACTTTAGCAACCAAGACCACACCTACCTGTTTGTGTAATTCTGCTGTCACCCAAGCCACTTGTCACCAGCTGCCATCAAGAAAGATCATTGCTGAGTGTAAGAAAACACAATCTGCTTAACTAAATACCCTGGTACTGGAAAGCAATTCAGTCACCACAATAGCAGAAGCAAATGCTCATAGTCCTCACAATGCGTAATCCCCTCCACTGACGACCTCCCCTTATCTTCTTCTTCTTCGCCCCTTTTCTGTCCTTCTTAAACTTCCTGAAGAAGAACAAACACAGGGTCTATTGTTAGGGACTCACATCTGAACACTGCAGAACACTCGGGGCCTTCATCATCATGCAAATACTCACAGCCCAGACTTACAAATGGATTTCTATCTTTTTTTCGTCCCATTTCTGTGAACAATCCTGCGCTTATTGGAGTTGAGCTAGAACATTGACAGGACAGTAATTCATCCACTGTAAGGTCACTATTTTTGCAAGCGATAGGACGCCAACAGTCTGTTTTTTGACATTCAAGATGAGGGAGCATGCTGTTCCCGCATGCTTTGTCCGGATATGGTCACATTTAAAACGTGTGTAAAAAATTATTTTACAAGAGCTTAAAAAAAATTTTAGGTGTTGATTGTACTCCACATTCTCTGAGTTCTTAAAGGGTCAATCAGGGGTATGCTGATAAATAAAGAATGAACTTCAGAAGCCAAACTTTGAGTGGTCAAATATTTCCATTTCAGGTAATCAGAAATTACACTTACAGGAGAGCTTTTGTTTCACTATATAAACATTGTCCTTTTATTTTCTGCATCACATAATTTGGAAGTATCTGTCTTAACTGGCAGGTCTCCTTCATTTCGTTTTCTTCCATTTCCTTCATTCACTATACCACTTTTTTATTTCACTGGAAGACTTTAACAGTATTTTCTCTATATTTGTTCTACTTAAATAAAAAGCACAGCTCCTTCTTCCAGAGCTGGACTTCATTAAAGTTGAAGAAATTCTGACTTTTATATAGAGTATATCTTTAAATGGACATAAACTACTGCTTAAGTTTTTATTCACTGTGGTGATACTAAAAGGCCCAAAGTATGCCAAGAAAATATCCGCCACTCCGTTACATTACATCACCAGCACCTGAGCTGTGGATACAAGACAGGATGGATCCATGCTTTCATATTTTTTTTTTTACACCAGATTCAGACCCTACCATCTGCATGTCACAAATTGAGACTCACTAGCCCAGGCAGCATTTTTTTTCCAACATTTGTACAATTTTTGAAATTGTAAAATTGTAGCTTCGGTTTGCTGTTGACAGTTGCTTAGCTGACAGGAGTGGCACCTGTGTGTGATCTTCTGCTGCTGTAGCCCATCTGCTTCAAGGCCGGACGTGTTGTGCATTCAGAGATGCTCTTTGCATACCTTTGTTGT
Organism: Pelvicachromis taeniatus; assembly: GCA_015108175.1. Classification (NCBI taxonomy): domain Eukaryota; kingdom Metazoa; phylum Chordata; class Actinopteri; order Cichliformes; family Cichlidae; genus Pelvicachromis; species Pelvicachromis taeniatus. The sequence continues at coordinate 15,472 of VURO01048768.1, forward strand.
AAGTAAGTAGTTATCTGAGTTACTTGTGCTTTCCTTAGCACCAGTAACAGCTTGAAGCAGTCTGGCCATTCTCATCTGACCCCTAAAGACATCAACAAGATATTTCCTCCCAGAGAACTGCTGCTCACTGGATATTTTCTCTTTTCTTTGTAAACTACAGGGAGTTGTTTGGGAAAATCCCAATAGATCAGCAGCCAACATGGCACGTTCAAAGTAATTTAAATTACCTTTCCTCCCCGTTCTCATGCTTGGTTTGAATGTTAGAAGGCTGTCTCGATTATGTCTACATGTCTAAATGGACCGCATTGTTGTCAATTAATTGGTTGATTAGACATTTGCAGTAACAAGCAGCTGAAGGAGTGCAATTAATGAAATATCCAGTAAGTATGTGGAATTTATTTCGCAGCAAGTTACTGATAGTACCATCTAGCCAGCCTCTTGAGACAGATTATAACACCATCATGATGATAGTAACAGTAGCAGTAGGATCACTGTAAAGTTTGCTCGAAGACAAATAGAGGTCTGCTAGTAATTGGTGGTGACTCCAATTACCACAACTTAAAAGTTTGTAATTCTCAAGTCTATTTATGTAACAAACCAATTACCTTTTGGATAAAATGCATGCTTCTCATAAACACAAACCGCAGAGGGCTAATTACAAACTTAAACAATGCAAATAGATTCCATCATTAGTAAGATCTAAGAAGGCCAAGCTAGGTTTGTTGGGTTTAAATGTCTCCAAAGTGACCACACCAGCCTTCCCTCAGAGCTTTGTGACAGGGTGGAATTTGTTATTTCAGGAGTTGAGATTAGTTCTCCCTGTGAACTCCACTCCCATTCTGATTCCATATCAAACAGAGAAATGTCAGGACCTGCACTGTGACATTTAAAACCCCCATTGCAGACCTTGTCTAATTGAGCCTCCCTCATTATAATGATGGAGTGCGGTGCGACCACTGAAAAAGAACATCAGAGATGAAAGCTACGGTTTAGTGCCAGCAAGAATTATTTACATTCCTGCTCTCGTCCTCTCTCTGAACACAGCAGTGAATCCGACTATCTCTCAGTCTCTCATGACATTTCAGCGCTGTCAAATAATGGGCACAGGGTAATGGTCAGCATATTCGCAACAAGATAAAGGTGAGTCTGGTCAAATCAGTATTCAACATGATGTCGTGCTATATAAACAATGTAACCCCTAATTGTGATACACTGCTTATATAGTAACCTGCATTATTCATTATCAATGAAGACATAATTCTCTTTGCAAGAGATAGAAAATAGGAATAATGTAGCTTTGACATTAAAACAATACGTTTCACCATTGCACAAAGACTTGTGATAAGTGGCTCTGACAAACTTTTGGGGAAAGAAAATACTGTAAGAATTAATCAACCATAAAAAAGTTCACAAGTTCAGTTCACAAGAGATTGAGGTCTAAACTGTCCTTCACAGCTTGCATTTGCCTTGTTGCACTGTGTTTCTGTAATTGGAAGAAAAATAAAACATCATTGGCATTCAGTTCAGTCCACTGTGGTGAATTTGATGAGGATGTCACATTAAAAATGCATGTTCCTCATACGTTCTTTGGCCTTTGTCTTTAGCCATGGGAAAGCTTATGACAAATAAGGACAGAGCTGACGCTGCCTGAGGTGGATCTCTGTGTTCGACAGGAAACATCAGCATCTTCTCCCACTCCCTGCCTTCTCCGCATGAGACTGCGTATTTGTCAAGCGCCAGAGCTCATGGAGGGGAAACGAAATTGGGTCACAAAAGAAAAGTTGCACAGACTTGTAAATATTGCTCAAGGATAGAAATGCAAGCAACAACAAGATTTCTTACCTGATGATAAGTAATGATTGTGCAAAAAGACATATGGTCATTTCCTTAGCTAAAGCTTAACTAATCCAGACTTAACAGATCAATGTGTATCTATATTTTTCCTAGCTTGCAGGATGTTATTTCATATATCATTATTTGAACCAAAAACACAATCAGTTAATTAGTAGCTGGCAGCCAACTTTTGACTACCTTCTGGTGGATGAGTAGGTTATGTTTCCTAGATCCTCCATGAATCTGGCACAAGTGAGAAATAACTCAGCACACAGCAAGGGAAAACCTCTGGAGTCTGATGTATTTTGTTTCAAGAATCACTTAAAGTCCTACCATTCATAAAATGTATAGCTTTAGGTGGAAAGTAGAGAAGTGAGAATTAAGGTAGTTGCACAAAAGTGTTCTGTGCAGTTGGATACTCATATTTATTTCTAAGTTGTACTCACTTGATGCGTCACAGATAAAAAGGCAATGCAGTGGTACAGTGGTTAGGACTGTTGTTTCACAGTAAGAAAGGACTTACTGTAAGGGACCCGTCAGCTGAATGGGGCCTTTCTATTTGGAGTTTCCAAGTGCTTACACACATTCTCTATGGGTATTCTGGCTTAGTCCCACAGTCTAAAGATATGAAATGCGATTAGGTTCATTGGTATTTCTACAACAGGTTTGCAACTTGTAAAAGGTGTACCCCATCTTTTGGCCTGTGACAGCTGGAATAGGCTACTGTGGAAGAAAATGGATGGATTTACAGATACATTTATTGCAGACAAACCATATTGAATATTCCTGACTTTAAGTGGAATGCACGGATAAAAGTTAATGTAATCTAATACAAATATTACATGAAATTTAATAAAAAATGCTAAACACATGGTGAGAGCATTTTGACAGAAAATTCTAGTGCATCCTACCTCCCCAAGGTAGCTGTGCATTTGTCTTAGAACTTATAAATCGTTAATATTATTTTGTTTTCTATTCCTATTTTGAAAAAATGACGTGTGTTCTTGTGATGTGTTCAGTGCACATTTTTAGAAAATTCGATATGCTT
>VURO01048768.1:18372-29408 GCA_015108175.1 Pelvicachromis taeniatus
TATGCTTTACTCTGTACTTAATTCACTACAAATATTAGGCTGACACTAATTTGTATGCGTCACGTTGACGCTACGCGTGCTCATTGCACCATCTTGTGGTTTAAAGTGATATTGCACAAGAATACAGTCCAATCCAATTCAACTTCAGCTGATATCTCTGTAACACAATACATGGACCGCGCGTTCTCATCCCAAAACGTAACATACCAAATCGCTATGTCACAAATCGTCTGTATGTTACCAACACGTCTCTATGTTACGCATTCCAAAACATGAGAGCCATTTGGAATGAATCTACACATGTACATTGATTTTACTTTCTCATCATGAATTTGGAAAACACTATCTAATATTATTAAAGTTGTGGTTAAGGTTAAGGTTAAGGTTAGGGATAAGGTTATGGTTATGGTTAGGATTAAGGTCAGGGTTTGGGCTGGAATACACAGCTTGAACGTGTGTTACCGCCGAGAGCATAATTCTAGTGGATCCACAATCCAGAGTGTATCACAGGGACGCGGACGGTTACCTTTCACGTACCCTCGGGACGTGACAAATCGACAATATGTTACGCATTGGGAATGAGAACGGTATCTACATGGATGTTTCATTACAGTCTGTAGCTATTATTATTTAATTCTTGTTTTTAAAGTTAACTAAAAAACACGATTACAAGCATTTCTATGGCTCGGATGGATATGTTAATCTAAATACTGTGCAAGTGCTTAAAAAATCCGTTTTGGTTCTGTTTGCTTTTCGGGAAAGAAATATCTATATTCTGCTAATTACAATGGTGAAAAAACTGACAGGTTAATATGATTTCTCTCATAGAGGCAATTGTATACACTCTAAATGTGTCCTAAACTTAATGGTTTAAGAGGAATAACTCAAAAATCTGAAGTCCCTGAAGTGCTAAAGGACTTTTAAAGAAAAACATCCCATTATCATTTGTATTCTAAATAGTTACATATCTTTAAAATCAAAATGTGTTATTTTAGGACTATGTCTGCATGGTGTTAAGTACCTTAGATAACAAATGTAATGTCTCCTACAGCAGCCACTGTGGATAGAAAGTCATATTAATTCTTTTCAATTAAATGTCAACAAAGTTTCCTCCTCTGAACTGACAGCATTGCTCTGAGGATTCATTCAAGGAATGAGTCGACTCCTCTCTCTTCTCGGGGGAAATATAGTTTTGAGTTAACGTGTGGTATCCATCATGCTGATGAAATGCATAATTAATTCTCATCATTCCCGTAATCCTTCACCAGCCTTGACCGCAAAGATGAAAATTATAAGCCGAGCCTATGTTAGCAGGATGGGTGGCGCATATTGTGGTTTTCTCACCGAGAAACGAAGATAATAAATTAGCAAGGTTACAAAGTATTTACACACAAAAAAAAGTTGAAAACAATCGATCCCGTACACCATACTGTCATACCCTTAGGGATGTGGTTCCCCTGGAAGAATGCACAATCCCTCTGGCCTGGGTTCATTTGAGACGCAGATTGTGTCTGATTGATCAATGAGAACCACTGCTGAGCCATCAATCTAACAGGAGTAGAATAGGAAAAAGGGAACATTAACATGTATAAGCTGCTGTGTCCCAGCAATGTCCTCTACCTCGAGTTGGTGGGAAAAGCAGCCACCTCTGGGGACATGAACAAAAGTGGTAAGTCTAAGACCTGCGACAGGAACGCGTTATATAAGGACAACAGTGACTATGTCAACATCTCAGCTCCTTTGTGATCTCATCTCTGTCAGAGCAGTGGCTCCCTATCTCTGTATCGCACACAGAATATGTCTATTATGAAGCCGCTGATGCTCCAGCACAGCTTTTCTGCTCAGGGTAGATAGTTAATCTCTGAACTGTGAAAAAACTTGAATATCACCTTCAAGTGCCCTCCAGGTAATCATCACTGTAACCTGTTAATGAAAGCATAAAATTGCTGACACCTTTCTGGCCATTTCTGGGCTGCAGTATTTAAGGCAAACAGGTGATTAATGAGTGATTTGTGTTGGTATTGCTGGTAGACAGCTGTTCCATGGGCGGAGCTGTTAAGAACTGTTTGTCAAGGTCTTTCTATAGAGCGCATTGCTTATGAGATCCATTACCGTGAAAATGACTAACATGCTGTGCTAGAGGATTTGACAGTTAGTACATTTCTAAAAGAAACCCCTGTGCATATATGCATGTTACAAGCACAGAATAACTGCACATCCAGATGGAACAGCTTCCTTATGGTTAAATGCAATACTTAAATACTATAGCAGCCATTTAGCATGTTTAGCAAAATACTTTTTTTTAACGTAGTCAATAGATGTTTAATCTCTACGTGTCTGGCGTTAATCATCAGTCCAGTTAATTATTAAAAGTTGATAGTAGAGCGTGCAATAGGAGAGCAGTTGAAAGCTAAACATGTGATGAAAACACAAGCTTAATCTTACATTTAAATTAGTTCACAAAATCTTTGACAGTGCTTATTTTTAGCAGCTACGTCTTAATAAATAAATCCAATCACAAAGCAATTTGAACTCAACTTTTTTTCTACCCCTCAAAGCCTCCGAGTCTCATTGCGGTATCAGATCTTCTTTGTGGCTGTTCTATCGGACGGTCAAGTTTCAGCAAATGCAATTTTGAAGCCACTGGCAATGTTCTCATGACAATGCAGGTTTATTTTTCTAATTTATTTGCTTAAATAATGATACACATACACAACAGGAGATCTGGGCTCATATATCCACTGACTATACCTGAAACCTTGTAAAATGGTGCATTATACCTAAACTGTATATGAAACTGGGAAGTAACTACTGTGATGTCACCCACTGGTTTTGGACTCTATCTTTCACTATTTGGCTGCCATAATGTTAGTTTCATGGAGCCAAAAGTTAGTGTAATTGAACGAGCCCTGTCAGTCAAAGTGGCCATGCCCCTACCACCAGTATCCAGATGGAGGAGTTATAAATAAATTCACCCAGCTCTAAAGTTGAAAGGGGAAAACTATCCACAGAGTCCAAAAACAGGCTGTAAACATGATTTTTTTAATGCTGTAAAGTTGAGCATTTTAACATCAGAGTGTCTGGGGATTGATTCGCTTTTGGAGACAGCCTCAAGTGGCCATTATGGAAGTAGTATTTTTGGCACATTCACATTGCCTTAATTTTTCAGTTCTGGTTGCTGCTCGTGACTAAGTCAGCAGACTATGAAGCTATGAGTTCCCATACTGGCCATTACATGAACCCAGTGGCTGTGGCTCAGGTGGTAGAGAGGGCAGTCCATTAATTGAAGGGCTCATGGTTCAGTCTTCAGATGAACCATGTGCTGAAGTTTCCTTGGGCAAAACATTGAACCCCAAGTTGCTCCTGATGGCAGGCATGGCAGGCACTGGTGTGTGTGTGTGTGAGAGTTAATGAGAAACTCATTATAAATTGCTTTGTGGAGGTTGAACGGCAGTATAGAGGTGCACATCATTTACCTAAAGGTTTATTTGTGCGCTCGAGGTTGGCATTTGTGTTTCTTGCATTTAGTATTCACAATTCTGAGCACAGGTACATTGTTTTATTATATAGAGATATAGATACAGAAAAGATAGAGAAGCCACTTGTTATAGCCACAAGCAGCTCATCTGAGAATGTTGAAAATCCTTGCCAAAGGGCATTATGACACAGGTTAACAAGTGATTTGAACAGCATGCCTTGTTAAGCCTTTGCCACCTTGATTTTTGCTCCCTATCTCGGAGGTTCGGTAGGTGACATTCCAGTTCATTCTCTGATTCTTGACAGTTTTTACCACCTCCTAAAAAAAACTAGCATTTTAACAACCTATGCAAGAAGTTAATGTGTAGATATGTTGATACAGTGAAATGTGATACAGTGAAAAACACACTGGCTGGTCTATGGCAAATGAGATGAGTTTGCAAATAACTACAGATTCTGACATGATTTTCATAAGCTGCAAAAATATCTAGAAGGTGAACAAATGTCAGTTTGGGACAGACAGTATAAGCTTAAATATTGACATTCAGATTGCAGCCAAATCCATCTTCATAGTAGCGAGTCACAGTAATACTCAGCTCATGGCATTATTCATTCAGTCCTGCAGTCATGCATTGGCGCAGCACCTAATCTCTGCCCCTAAGGCACTTCAGCAGTAATGCACCTGTTAAAAAATCCCCATCCGTGTCATTCTGAATTGTAAAAAGATTAGCTAATATTTTATAATAGTTTGGGAGATTCATTGGACATTTGCGAGTTTCTCTCTAGCTGGAAGTCTGCACTCAGTTGCTTCTATCCTTATTTTTTTTAAGGAGTTGGTGAAGCTGCTTTTAAATTATCCGCATTTTATGCTCTCAAAAAAAGAAAAGTTGCGTCATTTTACAGACATTAATGACAAGTTATTACATTTTAATTCACAAAATACCAAGTACAGAATGCTGGAAACACTATCAGTGCAGAAAAAGTATTTTTCTTTCTCTCATTTAAAGTTTTTAATTTATTTTGCTCCATTCACCTCAAACATGAGACCATAATTTACTCTTGCTTTTGCAGAGACAAACAGAAGCACCTGGTTTAAAGTTAGGCCAACTCACGCATACTCAAGCCTGACATGCACAGATATAGATCTTTCTAATGTTAAAGTACAATATCAAATAAATAATATAAGAACAAATCCAGGGAGTATGACATTTTTCCCATGCAATGTGTAAGAAATGTGGTTGTGACATTAAGTAGGCAGCAAATAACACTATTAGTGAAACATTTGTATCCATTTCTCTTTTTAGAGCCCAACTAATCAATTTCCATCACAAACCCAGTTTCCCTCGGGCGTTTGTTTCTTTTACATTTTTTAGAGCTGTTACTTCAAAAGCATAGAAATAATTCATTCCAAGCTGAAGTGAATCAAACTCAATTCTGGGCAGAATGTCAGTGTTTATGATGTACAGTGTCTCTGCTGAGAAAATGGAAATGAAAGTGAATCACTGCTGTTACAACTCTACACCTCTCATACCTACAAATCAGCTGCTGAGCATCCCAACCCAAATGCGATCTCTTGTTTCACGAAATTAATACTGAACAAGTTTAGTATTTTCCATTAATTCAAGAAGTACAATCGGGCCATAATAATAAAAGCAAATAAAACAAAGCAGCATTAACATTAATACAACGTAACTATTTAGTTGTTGAAATTACTTCTACCTCAGAAGATATTTAAATAATTCAATCTGTCTAAATAAGATCACTTTCTAATGAGTTTATGCTCTCATTTGCTAATTTTCGCCGATTAATGTTGTAAAGTGGGAGCCTATTTGGAGGAAAACAAAGTACAAAGCAATGCTACAAACTGTGATTAATGAGTCCTCACCTGTCTAGAGATGCAGCAGTGCATATCTGTGGCACTAGTATCTGTTAACAAACGTGTTTAGGTGATGCTGTTTGGTGATACTGGCTGCTCATGGTTGGCTGGTAATCAGACTGTCACCTTACTGGCTTATGTATGCATAAATTGTACTGCAGTGACTTAAGTTTACTGCAATTATCCTGTCAAATTCTCATATTAAAAGCACAAGTAAGAGACCTGAGTGAAGAGTTGAAAATTAGAAGTAGTTGTAAATTCTATGTGAAGCACATAGTTACATACTGTATTTGAACCGTTTTAAACGGCATCAGTCATATTAAATAAGATTAAATTGAAAAAATGTAAAGAGATTTTACTTTTTTTTTTTCATTCAAGAGCTTTCAATGGAAAAGTATTTCACTGCATTTGCTGTGGTCAGTTGTACAAAAATGTACTTTTGGTACAACACTGACAGCACCTTCATTATATTAATTCCTCTATATTAAATAAATACATTTGCATTCCAGGTTAACTTCAGTGCACAATGTTTTATTTGACAGATACCTGTATCCTTCCCCACATTAAGTTGATTATTACATATGTTTCTGCATAAATACTAAAAATTAGATGTTGCTAAGCAAATAAGGGGACCACAATTTCTAGTGAAGTTTCTTGCACTATGCTCAGGAAATAACTGTCATATTTAAGCGTTTCTATAGTAAGATAATCCTGCCAGTGCCAGTGTTCATTGGTGTCTTTAGAATCCGGTAATAGCAGCACACCATCTTACACCACCGTATACCAGTAGATTGACATATGCCACAACTCATGTAGGGACAGATATCTGGCAAGTTTGCATGTGGCTCAGTGCTGCTCCAAACCAATAGTAACATATTCTATGATATGCTTTCCAAAGAATTTGGCTGCAAGATAGAAACAGAAGCAAAACAAAAGCAACGTAAAACTGATAAACTTATTAGAAGCAAAGCACCAACAGTTAATACTTTTTATAAGCTTCCAGATGTTTGCCTTCTGAATCTTCTTGAGCAGACCTCTCAGTTGGTGAGTCATGGTAAAAATAAGTAAATAAATAAATAAATCCTGCATAATTAATTGCTGGGCTAAGCTAATGAGTTCGTCAGAAGAAGCCTGGAGCTAGCAAAATTAGCATCAATGAGTGGAACAATGATGAGCAGTGCCATTAGAGCTCTATTGTAGAGCTAAATTAAAACTGCTTTGCCATTCAAACCGAAAAACATGTAAAAAGTTAAATAACTGGTTGTTTCTGAGTAGCTGATATAGCTATTCAACTGACTGGAATGACTGGAGCCTTTTAATTGGTATTGATATAGGATTACTGAAGATAATGCAAAACCATAGTGAGTCTGTTATATGCGATGCATATTCTTTTTTTTTTTTATTACTATTTAAAATAACTTGGCCTACGTTCTGTGCTACTCAGGCTAAGTACAGAGATATTTTTGAAAATTGAGATTTTCCGTTTTTTTTTTTTTTTTTTTTAAATCCAGTCCACACCTGGAGTTTTGAAAAATATCTCCGTCCACATGTAAACATCAAAAATGCAGTGAAACGCTGTCTGGAAAACGTCAAATCCTAGCCGTGTAGAAATGTTGGCCAATCAGAAGTCTAGAGGAAAAGAGGAAACAGGGTTTTACGCAGTACTTCTGAAAAGTTGTTGTGTTTTTCTGCAAAGGCAGCTGATTTTGTGTTACTTTTCAAGTGCCTTCATCATTCCAAATGTTAATAACCAAAGACAGTATTTTGGCTGGTGTAGACTCACAACTTAGGAATGAACAAAATGCATACATCATGCCATACATTTAATGCAAAAAAATTAAATTATTCAAAACCGCCGACGACGTCGGCATTTAGGTTGTGAGAGCGTCTGTGTTGAATGGAGAAGTTCACTCTGACGCATCTGTCTTTCTAAATGGAGGGACAGTAACTTTGTGTGTATATGTAAGTGTGTAAAAACTACAGGTAGTAAGATTAACAGCAATAGCATTTTATCTATATCCGCCATTGTAGAAATTCATCTCATGTAAACAATAAGGCGGTGCACAGCGTGACGTTAAAAAAAGGCACACGCCTTTGACGTTGTGTGAATAAAACTCTGTTTTCCTCATCCACACGTAAACGCAAATTTTTTCAAAAATATCCACCCTGGCCGGAGTTTTTAAAAATCTCAGATTTCAGTGATCAAAAACGCCGTTTGTGGAAATGAAGGACGGATTTGTCGGCCGCATTTGAAGGAGGCTAGGAATTGGGACAGCCTTCATCAACCAGCCTACAAATGCGGCCCACGAAGGATGCGGCCGAGGTTTTGAGACAGACCCATTGTAGCATGAATGCAGCAGTCAGCCAGAAACCCAGAGTTTGTTGAAGAAAACCTGACAGTTAGCAGGTTAGGTTCAGAAAGACTGTTAACCTGGTAACAGAGCTGAAGTTAGCTCTCTTTTTGGAACAGAACACGTAGAATATTCACTACACCTTGCAAATGTTTGTGCAGCAATATTAGTTTCACAACACATTCAAAATGAAATAATGTTGATGCAACTGAAAAATAATCCTTTTTCAGCTTTAAATAAAAGGATTATACTAAATTAGCATAAAAATGAGAAGAGCCACTTTATTTATCCCTCCATTTTCTTTTTCAATTCAGGGTCACGAAGTGTGCTGAAGCCTGTCCCTGCTGTCATAGGATGAAATACAGGGTACACCCTACACAGCCAGGATCCATTTTAATGTTAATTTGTCCAATTATATATTTGAGCTTTTGACAACATGGAAATATGTTTAAAAATAGCTTTAATTTTTCAATGTTAATGTAGTGTTTTTGTCCCTTGAATTAAAGCTGAGAGCCTGTACTTCTGTTGGTTCAGATTTTAAATGCTGTGCAAAATGTCTTTTATCATACCAATTAACCTACATCACATTTACAAACTTCATTGAGACCCTTGAATTGCACATTAAACTCACTCTTTGTCACCTTGACTTGCATCTCTGTTACAAGTACTTTGCAACTTTGTTTAGAGTGAATTTTTCCTTGGCCATGACAATGTTGCCAAACCTTACACTGAATGTCAGTCTGGACAATTGATACGATAAACCCAATTGAAACTTTCAATCTCCCTCCTGCTGATAAGAACAGAGAGAGTCTGTGAGTGGTAAGAAGTGGGGTTGAGGGGGGGTGGGGTACTTGGCTTTCTCTTGTGGATGACCTAGTGCCGGTAACGGCAGAAAACAGCATTTCTGCACCCATCTCCTGCAGTTCATCTCAATGCATTTTCCACAGTGTTTGTGTTTTGTTGCATTTTAGCAAGGTTAGGATTTAAGGTTACATTTGCGGTTCAAGAAGTTGCTAATAAAGGAGATGCCCTGTTGAATAAGGAAACTTTTTAAATTTAAATAGTATCAGTGTTACATACAAGATTTAGAAAGGACATGAGTTACCCAAATTCTGAACATTTTTTGTGACCTTACAGCAGCTTTTCAACAAGAAACATGTTCACATCTCTCAGCAATATTAAAGACACAAATCCACTGATAGAGTGATTATAATTCATTTTTGAGGGGTTTCTTTAGTCCAGCCAAAGCCTTCTATTTAACTGTTCCTTTATTCTGTGTTTCTGTCTTTATTAACAAGTCTACATTTAAATTTCTGCAAAAGCAAAAAAATTTTACCTGAAAAAGAAACAAATTTGGAAGCCTCTGATGATATACACTGTACTAATCCAGCAGTATATGGACAATGAAACATTACTGTCAAACAAACATGTTTAAACCGACTCCCTTAATCACAAGGGATCACCACAGTGGAAGTCTCCACATATTTGATTTGGCAGATTTTTACGCTGGATGACCTTCCCCCATGCAATCCCCTGAGGGATTTGTGCCTCTTCTCAGGAACCAGGGAGCTTTCACTTATTAGGCGAATGTGTAAACCACTTTACTATGAAAACCTATTTCTGATAATGATCAGTAATAAATATGTTATGTATCCATCCATGTATACATTTTATATAGGCACTGCTTGTGGGGGAAACAGTCTAAGCAGAGAAGCACTAACCATAACCAATAAACACTAAGGGTTTATGGGTGTCCAGCTGCAATATCAAGGGGCCCATCTTAGACAGCCATATGTGAAAACTTGTGAGTAAGACTGGTCTCACTGTTGCTGTATCTGGTCATGGTACCAAATTTAAAGGACACCCGAGAGTCTCTCATTGACAGAGACAAGAAAGAAAAACGTATTAAAAACCTTTCTAAATGAGAGTGTACTTATTAAAGCAGGAATTAAAACCTTTATAATCAAAAGATTTAGTATCCGTTACAAAATATACAATATAAATGTAAAATGTTACTAGTGTCTTTGAATATGCTTGTATTCATCTACTGTCACTGATTTATTGAAAGCTATGAACAATACCCTTTTCATATTGTATTACAGAGACCAATATAACAAATTAACAGTATAACAATACAAATATATAAGGCAAATAATTCTTAAGCATTATTGATGAGTTCATTCTTCATTGATGTTAAAGTACATAGTTAAATTTCATTAACTTGAATCAATTTAAAATGTATTAACAATGGTTATTATAAAGTGTTACTAGCAGATATGTCATTGGCATTTAGATTTAGCATACACCTTCTGCATCTATGGGATTTTTTTTTTTTTCAAAAGAGCTCCAAAGTACTACTCAAAATATTCAGTACAGGTCCAAAGCTGTAGGCAGTAGTAAGCAGTAGGTCTAACAGCACAAAACATCAAAAGATCCTAGCTCATGGGAGTACATAACCAACCTGTCTCTGTCACCGTGTCCATCAGTGTATTGATCCAAAGACCTTATCAAAGAGTGTATCAGAAGCTAACAGGGTGGTGAGGATTGACTTTGCAAATCTCTACCCCTCCTAACTTTCCTTTTGATCTGAGCTTGCCCTCTTTGGTTTGATTCATAATCAGCTGAGTTGACCTCGTCTGTGGCTCGGTATAATCGGTATAAGTTAAGACTAGAGAAGAGGCAGTATTTCCGAGGTTGTCAAATGACACTTTAAATGTATTTTATCTAGTTCTGTCAGTCTGAAATGCATCTGGTTGAAAAAGAAAATAGCATCATTAGTAAAGTTTCAAACCATTTAAAAAATTAAAGTTGAGTAGACTCATCAGCATATTCATATGTCACCCAGCTTGTTGGCATTTATATTTGTGTAATGATTTATTAATGCACCTCGTGCAACTATTGCATCATAGATCACAAAGAATAAAAGCATGGGAACATCAGTATCATCACAATCAATTGAATAATTGCAATAGTTGAACTGTCTCTGATTATTTCATAATGACAAGAGATAGAGGCATACATTATGTCTCACTAACTCACGATGAGTCAAAGATGACACACAGCAGTAACAAATACAGGCAGCTTATACCGAAGAGTGGAATAAGTCAATAAGCAACACTGTGCCTAAGCCTACTGTGAAAGAAAGGTAAACAAGTATAAGTAAGTCTGTATGAATAAAAGACTAACCAGCTCACCAGTTATAGTAGTACCCTGATTTTATTTAATAAGAGAATGATATCAGCAAGTATTATTTTCACAGGAATTCCTGTGAAAATAATACTGATTGGAAAAATGCTTTTTTTTCTGGACAGAAACATAAGAGCCCAATTGTA
>VURO01048768.1:29428-40676 GCA_015108175.1 Pelvicachromis taeniatus
CACCACAAACACCCCCACCAACAAAAAAAAAAAAAAAAAAAAAAAAAAAAAAAATTTTTTTTTTTAAAAAAAAAAAAAAAAAAAAAAAAAAAAAAAAAAAAAAAAAAAAAAAAAAGGGGGGGGGGGGGGCAAACACTTTCAAATTCACAAATGAAGTATGTGTAATTAAGTATAATTATATAAGTCTTCCCAGCTCCACATTTTAGTGGTAGAACAAATGTGTTTTTTGTTTGTATGTCAGCATGGTAACACTGCTAAATTTGTATCCTGGGAACACATTATGTTATTTGTATGTACATTAGGTGCATCTTTAAGCCCTGTTTTTGTTTGGAGTCATGGCAAAATTCAGACAATCCTGATGAAACGCACTTGACTAACTGATTATTAGCAAATGCAACCACATGCAGGGATTCTACCACTTTGTAGGTCAGTAGCATTCAACTGTGTTCAATTCTTTTCACAGAAGGGGACGTCCAAGAAAATTCACCTCAACGGTGGAGGAGTGATGATTTGGGCTTATTTTGCAGGCATGGTACCTGGGAAGATGCAGCCATTGAGTTGAGCATCACTCCTGTATACCTATATATTCATACAAGGCCATTTGTTGGATAGCTAAAGCTTGGCAAAAATGGGGAAATGCAACTGGACAATATCTCAAGCACACAAGTAAATCCACAACAGAATGGCTGAAAAAGAAATGAATCAGGGTGTTGCAAAGACTGTCATGTTCACGGCTCAACCAGATTGAAATGCTACAGTGGGACATGGACATAAACAAACCTCGATGAACTGAAGTAACGTCATAGAGAAGAGTGGGCCAACATTCCTCAACAATGATGTCAAAAACTGTCACAGAGAAAACAATTACCTGAAATTAATACGGCTAAAGGGGGTTCTGCAAGCTACTGAAACATGGGGTTTTCATTTTAAATTAAAATGATGATAATACCTCGGGAGCTTTGTCTTTAGTTACATGCATCTAAATCAAAAATTATTAACTAAGGATATATGTAACACAGTGCTGATACAGATTCATAACCAATCAAATGAAGCAATCTGTTAAACATTAATTTGAATAGGTATGTGTTTACATATGGCAAGCTATTTCTACTAACATTTAAGGTTAAGCCTCTTATACTGTGTTATAATGTTAGATTTTAGTATATGAGAAAATTAATCGTCTTATATTCCCCTAACAAAAACAAATCAGCAGGGCAGTCCAAATACGTGTTTTTCCCCAAAACTAAAGGATAAAGATGATCCACTGAAAAGATTTTTCCTCCCTACATATGAGTCCAGAGTAGCGATGTGCGATACCACTGATTTCCTGTCCAGTCTGATACCAAGTAAAGTTCAGGTTGGTATTGATGATACTGATCTGATACCGATACTTTGTACAAAAAATGTGTTATTGAATTTCAAATTATAGCTTCATAACAATTATGATTTTAATCACCACTATATCACTGTGATTGTTACCTTCCACAATAATTAGCTAAAACAACGAAACACACCTTTCAGCCTTTCATGTGTTTTGAAACTGGGTTTTTGGAGATCTGGAATGTAAATCTTTCTGTCTCTAAAGCACACAAAAAGATTCTGACATTTTTCATAGCGCATGTTTGAGGTTTATTTTTTCCAAAGAAATAATTAACACAGTTCAGTGGGTTACATACTGAACTTGAAGGATAAAAGCAAAGTATTGATCCAATTGTGCTAGTATCAATCCAATACCAATACTAGCGTTGGTATCGATACTATCGATGTTTGGATTGAGCCGCCCAGCTCTATACCAGAAGGTGATTACACTTCAGCACTTTAAGTTGTCTTTTTCAGAGAAGCTCTCTTTAGGCCTTGATTGGCAACAGTATAATGCATATTGCATTAAAGGGTTATTAAGAGCTTTGCAACCAGCAGAAAACAGAGATTTCAATTAAATATTATCCCGCTGACTGCTATTTATTTGACACTTTGAAATGAACAAATATTCAATTTGCACAGGATCAGAAATAATTAAATGAATGTAATGAATTTAAAACACATGGCCGTGTCACTGTACTTTTGATGCCACAGTTGACTTGCTCATCTATCACAAGGCCTTGCAAAGCATTTTGGTACTTGGTCTGATCTCTCTTCCAACTTTGGACCTGAATAAAAAATAGACAACATGATACACTATAAATAAGAATTTAAGATCTTTATAAATAGGAGATTCATAGATCATGAGGGGAAGGCAAGCATAACACTTCAGCCCAAGTATTTATTCATAATATGGTAATACGTTGTACATTGTGTATTGTTAAAAACCAATTAGGTTTCTTGATTTTACAATAAGTATATGGTAGATAATCGGAGGCAATGGTTGGTATTATATTGTAGGTCCTTACATACAAAGTATAATGTTAAGGCTGTAGCACTTCTTTTTGATGTTTTCTCATTTTCTCACTGATTTGAAGGCAGCTGTGTCCTTTTTTATCATTGTAGGTACAATTCAAGCCTTTAATAAACAATCTAACAGTAACATACAGTATTACTGTATGGTGCCTTATTATTTGTTTGTTTTTGCTTGAATGAGTAGTCTCTTAAGGGCACAGACATCTTAAGTACATCAGAGTCCTTTAAGGTTTATAGCTGCAGGAAAAACATCTCAAGATCATAAATCAGCTCTGTGAATGCTCGGGGGAAGACTTAATCTACTATAGTATTAATCTAAAAGAGCAATGCAAGGTCAAGGTCACTGATCTCATTTTTTTGCCATACCAAGAAGGTTTGAGCAGAAAATGTATCAAGCCGATCTAGTCTAAACAGAATAGTGTTAAAGGATCTTTTAAATCTGAAGACGCTGAAGTCGAGTTTCACTCTGTTCTAATTAGTCTCATTTAGTTAAACAATGGCATCAAAGACGAGTAGATTCAACACTGACACCAGGGTTAAATAACTTTTATGCAAGACCTAAATAAATGCATAAACTTTTTCATATGACATTGATACAGCAGACTTTTTATTCATTTGGAATGTTTTTTTGTTTTTTTTTTGGCACTCATATTCTGACTATATTCCTGTATATGGGTAAGAGTGTTGTGTGGCTATGACATTAGTTAGTAAATTGATCATCAATGGCTTACAGACGGTAGCTGACTGTGATCGCAGACCTCGCAGCAAAGGCAGGACGACTGAAAGTTTATTCCAGATAGTCACAGTAATTTTGGTCTGTTTTTTTCTGTTTCTGCAGCATGAACAAAAAGTAAACATAGTTTTCCCTAATGTCACCATAGCATATCAAATTATTACAAGAATAGTTCAATATTATAGCTTCAATTCAGGTTTTGTATCATGATCCTGGGTTTTGGACCCAGCATTTTCAGTCTTGGACAGTTTCTGTTTCATTTTCTGTTTAAAGGAAGCTATATTTTTTGATCTGCCAAGCATGTGGTTGAGGAAGATTTGGGGTCATGAATGAAACAGATCAATATTCACTTTTGTTAGAAAATGGGATGCATGCTCACAAAATTACACTCAAGTGTGTGAAGACCTATTCATCCATCGCAACCTCCTTTCTTGTAATTTTTTGAGATGCTATATTTACAATACTTGCACCTCTGCCTGTGGCTACAGTTATAATTTGCATGGCTACAAAATGTCTACACGAGTCTTTTAAGCATTTTAAGCATGTGAACAAATTGTTATTGGCAGCTTTCTAGCAGCCCTTGTGTATTTAGTCAGCCTTCGGCTCAACAGTTACCGTGTTAACAAGTTGAGGTTTGTACAGATAGTAGATAAATTTGACATATGATGACATTTGGCTTTTGTAGATTCAACCTTCACTTCTGTTTAGCTTATCTCTGTCTCTGTTACTTTAGCCACTCCTCCCACAATCATTTCTTGAACAGTCTTTTTTTTTCTGTCTTAATCTCCCCTGCCTCTATTTCTTAGAAGACTTTGACTAGGTCAGCATCCCTCAGGGCATAGCACAGTCTCTGCTGCTGAGATTGGTGCCATTGTAGACTTCATGAAGTAAAATTACAGCCAGTCTTGAATAAATTTTAGAACCATCTTACTAATTTGAGTAAAGACTACCCTGAATTAGTGTCACCCTGTAACGTGGTGGCAAATTTTGACAATGCAACTAGTACAAACATGCATACATTCAATGCAACATTTGAAGCGTTTTAATAGAAATGACAAAATATTTCTTTGAATATTTTCTACTCAGATATTGAAATATAAGGTATACATATCGATAAGCAATTTAGGGAATCAGTCACACTGGCCTAGAGTTGGCCAGCAATCTCCTTCGCCCACTCGCCAACTGGTCAAGGACTACACATTGTTCCCTACTAGACTAAGGCTGCCAGTGGGTCACTAACAGGCCTGCAGGGCTTGCATGACTGGAGCAATTAATTCCACAGCTACGGACCTTAAAATCCATTAACTACTTACCAGCAGGTTGGGAAATACACAAAGGCAAACAATGGTTGCTAAGTTGTTGCCAGCCATATCTATGACTGGGGCCATAGCTAGCGTACTGCTTTCATTGATGCTTTCACAAAATCATGAAATTCAAATAGAGTATTAAGTTTTATTACTTAACAAGAAGACATTAGATTAGACCCTTTTTCCATTACTATGTATTATTTATTTGTTTTCCCATAACAGACTTTTTGCTTTGAGTATTTCAGGTTTCATTAATAAGGCTTGGGCATTAAGGTCATTAAGATTAAATACATTTTAAACTTTAAATATAATCTCCCTTTATGTAAAAACCAAAACATATATACCACAAATCAAACCAAGCAACAGCATCTAGATAGCAGGATTGTTTATAGTACTACAGTGAAAATAAGCCAAATTCAGAAAGCACAAGCTATTTTGCTTTATAGAAAAGAAGAGAAAAGAGCTATATCATTTAGTATCCAACTGTTGCCTAGACAGTAAGAAGAGAAAAAAGTCCAATATGTCAAAAGACTAGACTTGACATTTTCAGCCTGTTTTGAGAATCTACTCCATGAGCTAATCTTTGGATTGCTGAGCAGTGCTGAGAATGCAGAAGAATTCACAACACAGCTTTCTTGTTCAGCATTAGCATACGGCATCATGCCACCATATTGCCCCAACTGTGTCACTGTGTTTGTAGATTACCGAACATTTGCATAAAAATAAATATGACTGCAAATGCAAAGCCTGCTATTTTCCCCTCACGTAAAAGATCATCCCGTCGCTATGACAAATCCTGTGCTTTGTTCAGTGACCCTGTGGGGTCAATTACATTTGCTGCGAGACACGGAGAGTGCGTCAGGTTCACAAGACCGTACTGCTGGCATGTTGATCGATGGTAGGGATGCTTATCAGCCACAGTGTGTTACAGATGCCTAATTGCAATTGATCTCTTCTGCTGTACCATTAATTGTAAATCCTCTCTCAATCACAAACTCCAGACTACGCATGTGGTACTCTAAAACTAAAACTTAATTTATCAGTCGACTCGACATCGGTTTTCAATATGACTGGGCTGTGGGAGACTGCACTGGAGCTAAGAGACACAGCCTTGCTCAGAGTGTTGAGCAGCGCAGCTGTATGTGGTGTCTGGATGGCTTAAAGGTCAAGGTTGATAACTAACAGCTGAGAGCTCTCATCAAGATGTCAAGTCACTAAGCTCTGTTGTCACAACACAACATTGCAAACCCATTCAAATTTAATAAAATAATTGACGTTTTCATTCCTGTTAGCGCCTCGGGGTAGCACTGCTCCAGGCATGTTAATCAGTGTTCTACCACTTTAATATCTATAGAAAATGTCTTTATAAAGAAACTTTTTAACATTCATTGCCTGCAACAGTTAAATTCGGCCTTTGCTAATTTTCTAATTTTCTATTAGCACCACTTTAACCCTTCATATTCCATGGCTCTACAGTACGGTCAGGCCAAGAAGTCCCTCGTCATAAGTGATGAGACATTTTAAACTACAGATCGATTTAGAATGTACAAACAGTCTATTTGACATCAATGAATTAATGTTTAATCATTAATTACTTTCTCAGAGAGCAGGTACAGTATACTTTTAGGCTTTTAGTCCTCTTAACTCCCACCTATAATTATCAATATTGATTCAACACAACAATTCATACTGCAAATTAGCCTTTATACTTCAAGTCAAACTGATGTTTTAATTTGGTCATAAAGTTAATACCAGCAGCATCAGCTCTCAATTAACATTTAGTGTCAGCCGGCAAATGTTGACATGCCCACATCTACAATCCAAAAAAGCAGCATACTGCTTAATGTGCTGACATTAGTTTTAATCTCAACTCTACTGTTTTTAAGTAGCCTAAATAGAGCCCCTATGGCCCAAGTCATTATGATCATATCACATATATAGATTCACAAAAATCAATAGTGTTAGTAAGTAAGAAAAGTATTAAAGGTCAAGGAAGTGTAATTAATAGACACAATCTAAAGTTTTGACAACTTACATCATATAGCACTGTCATTTCCTACTAGTATAAATTGGAAAAGGTTATTATATATTCTTTAGATGTCAGTATGTAGTGCACGCTCAATATATATGTATATACCATGGACTTGTATCACTTTATTGTAAATGAAAAAGACTTCTTAGTCACTAGGTGAATACAGATTACATTAATATTGCATGAAAATGTGTTGCAGCTAAAGTGAAAGGAATGGCACAAAATCTGAATAAATGATTAATCATATGATTAATTTTCCTATTTTAAATGACAAATTACATGCTACATTATGCAAACATTTTTTTTAAAGAAACTGTCTTCTGCTTTCCCCCCTCTTTTTAATGCTATACTCTAAACACCTTCATCCAATGAAGCACTTCTGCAAAGCTTTATTGGAATAAACATAATACTAGACAGGATGACAGGCAGTGTGCAGCTATAAGGCTAACAGCTATGACGCACCCTCTTCCCTCTGGCAACAGTGTGTACATAACTAAACAGCACAGTCTCAGCAGCATGGAGAGGCTTGCCCAAAGGATAAACTCCTCCAGGAAGCCTTGAAAGAAATTGGTTATTAAATAAGGCAGACCAGAGATAAAGATGTCAGCAGTAATAATGCTTTTCATTTTGACTCTGATCTTATTTGTTCAGAGGGGAGGGTGAACTATGCAGTCTCACTGAGTTGACACAAGGGTTTCTCCTACTGCTAGGAGACCGATCTGTCAGCAGATACACGGCAATGCCGTCTTTGTCGTCTGCGCTGGTAAGGGCAAACTAATATAGTGGAACTGCAGATGTGGCACTTTCTGCCTAATACTGTTAATACTCCATACATACACTCAGATGGGCCCGAAAGGATACAGAAACCATCACCGCTGATTTATACAGGCTGTGGCAGTTACTGAGTGTATGTACTCTGCTGCCTTACGCATCCCAATGGCAGTGAGGATGGGACATGCTGTACAGTAGACTCAGACCATTTGGTCATCCGTCTGTCAACAATCGAGAGCCCAATCCACTCTCACTAATTCTTCTTTGATAGTGTCAAGTATATTTCTGGTACCACAAAATGAGCATCTGTTAGTAATGAGAGAATATCAGAGAAAAACTGTTTTCTTTTCCCCCAAAATAAATCGGCCTCGTCTGGAATACAATTTTAATACCCTGAATTAGATAAACATACAACATTAAAGGCACATAATGGAATCACCTGGAGACACAAGTGCTTAGGGAGGAAACCAATTAAAGAGATCAAAATAATTAAGAAAATTTGCATAAGTGTTGAGGAAGTTCTTTGAAAAAGTTAACAAATAGGAACACAGCAGCGGAGAGTGTAACCAGTTAATTATTTATTGTCATTTTCAGGGCTACAATAAACCAAACTGCCTCAGCCGTTTTAAACATGAATGGTCAATGGCCATTATCTTACATAAACACAATCAATGTGGTCAGTGTGAGGAAGACTGACTGGATAAGTGGACTGATATTTGGGCAAATTACACCTTCAGCATGTTTTGCTTATGCAAACATTTATTGCCTTAGTTTACGATATCAATCAAGCCAAAATGAAAGTGGTATAAAAGACAAACTCTGTAATAACTGAAATCTGATTTTTCTCCAGCTTGTACCAAACGCAATAAGCGGACACAGTGTGAAGGCTCTGAGGAAAATTTTAAAATATATAGACTGTTTTCTATCAAAAAAATAACTTGTTCCCACCCCCAAACTAAACAGATTAGATTATGTTTATATAAACTGCTGGTATGCAAACAGAATTACGGGTGCCCTACATTTAATATTAAGCGAACCTTATCATCAGTGAACTTGTGTGAGCTCACGTGCATGCATGAAACAAACAAAACAGGGACCAAAAGAGTCTAAAAAATCCGCAGGGCAAGTGTAAGTAGACGGGGCTGCTTTTAAAAAGCAAATCAAGAGTACAAAAAATACCATTAATATGCATTTGATTTCCCGTGAGGTCTTTTGACACATTAAGGCCTATCCTGCTTTCTAAAGGAAAAATGAAAGAGACAAAAATCAAAGTATAGATGTTGAAGAAAGTCATTGAAACTTTTATTTAATGCTTTTATGTGATGATGTCTTTATTTGTTTGTTTGTTTTTTATTCCTTTAAATGCATAGCTTCTTTGATTTAGTTTTGTGTATGGTGGGGGGTACCACACACACTAATCTACATTTTACTCATTTAATAAGTAAATGTATTCATTAAATGAACATGAGGCAAAAAAAGAAAAGAAAAAAAAAAACATAATGAAATCAGGACCACTGAAGATGGAGGACACTTAAAAGTAGGCCAGGCATTATCTCTGCAGCAGACAACCACCTACAGGGTGCGCTCGTTAATCAGTCACTGACATGCAGGCTGGGTGGAGTTCAAAAATAAAATAAATAAATAAATAAATATCACTCTTAGACATTTCACTCTGGATATTAGAACATACCACAACGGGCAATGTGGGAAACAACCAGGCAAAGTAAACATAACAGACTGTAGAACAGGATAATTATGTTAAATATTTATACTGTGCTTTAATTACGTTTTTCAAATTTCTTTCGGGTAAAGCAAACATTACCTTATCTTTTCTTGGTAAAACAGCACAACACAACAAACGATCAGGCCTACATTCAGTTTAAAGCCCACTGCTCTTTAAAGGGGTTATCGAGCCTTCATACCTTGCTTTCGGTTGTCTCTACAACCTGCACCCAGTGCACAGATAATAACAAGACATGCACCTTTCTCTGTTTACGTTGTACTAGATGATGAGGTAATTCTCTTTGGTTCTTGAAAATAGCTTTAGGGGTCAAAGCTCCAGCAACAAAGCTCCAGAAGTATATATAATAACTTTATGCCTGGTTGGACATCCTGGTGGTTTCTCTATATTTTGTGACCAGACAGGTACTGTACAAAGGTCTTGCTTAAAAGTTATATCATAATGCAATTTATCTAAAAAAAATATATAGTCAATGCAGCTCGATGGTTATAGCTACAACTGAGACATGTTATTTTTAGGTATTTTTCAGTGAATCTGAGAGCGTTATCAAACTGGAGAGGGTTTACAAGCAAAACTGACACGTATGGACACGTATTGGATTGGCTGACTGCAACAAGTTTAAACTTATTTAAATTTGACAGCTTTCACTGAAAACATGGCTGTACCCTGAGTGTATAAGGAGTCCATGTACGAGTCTGCTACATCCATATAATTGCATGTTTAGTACTATATAAATGAAATGTATCACTCTCTCAGGCTGTACCCTTGTATTACCACATGGCAGTAACAAATTGCTTACTGGAAAATGATCACTTTTCATGAAATTCACTAGAAATGCAGGAGTGTGTTTAGTGCATAAAGGCAAAACACAGGAGCACAGCAAGAGTCTGGAGATAATATCAAGATTCACATTTGTGGTCTGGCAAGAGAAATAAAAGCGCATTAGATATAATTAGAAATCAGATAAATCAGAATTTTTATCAAAATTTAAAGCCAAACTTGATTTCTCTCTTTATGCCACTGCCACTTAAACATGCGGGTTTCATAAATGTAGAAAAATGTTGTATTTAAAAGATGGGGCTATTTATTTAATGCTATTTCATTAGTCACTGTTGCTTGTACTGTTGTTAATTCTGACAGACAGTAATGGCTTGGCTGTTTATGATGCAATTAGCAGATGACTTTAACTGTTTACTGCTTTCTTTTATAAATGGATCAAATGATAAAAGTTCATTTTTTTTAGGAACTCAACAAAGGAATTAGTCACCAAATATCTAGATATTAATAACAGTCCCCAGAATATGTGAACAAGTGTTTTAAGTGCTTTTATTTTAAGGGCTACGTCTTTGGTTAATTTGGTTAATCAGCTCATATTACTTTAGCATCATAAACAGCCAAAACACACACAGGAATACATAACGACAACCTGGTTAAGCTAAAAACAGTTATCTGCATGTGAATATACAGAATCTCTCTGCAAGGGAAAAGATCGGTACTGGAAGCTGTTTTCCATAGTTTGCCATAGTCAGCTTCTATGTCAGACTGTATTGACTAGTCATTTTCTAGGATTTGGCTGTCTCAGGGTAAACACAACATTTAGAAACCTTTTTTTTTTTAAGTCCTGAAATATACACAACACTGTACTTGTTTCCAAGGAGAAGGAAAGGGAAAAAAATGGTTATGTGAATACCCTGCAATACACTGGCAACCTGCCCTGACCTGCAGACCCTATGACAAACAGTTAGGGTTATCTTTTAAATAATCTGTACATCTTCCACATAGAGAAAGAGCAACACAATTCTGGGTTACATTGATAAACCGCTGACATATTTAAGAATTCTTTGCTTGAAACTAAAGTCTTATTTTCTTGGCGTTCTAAAGTTAAGCTCCATTTCTGAGGGAAACTGATGCTAGCTGTACAGCAGTACTGGAAATGCAACTGTATGACTCATTTATTAGTAAATTATTAGTTTTGCATGATATTAGCTTATTATCAAAGCATGGCAGACTCAATGTCTCTTTTCTCTGATGCCTAACTCTCTCAAGGAGAGGTCTTAGGACATCACAAGCAATTTCCAATGTTTTCTCGTGGGCTACAGCTCTATTTACAGGTTGTCAGGAACAATAGAGCTTAATTAAAAAGAACACAGTTATCAGCCTCATTAAGGCGGTGAATTTAGGCAAGTCAACTCAGGCATCTCATTTAATTAACTAGCCTTTACAAAGCTGCTTAGTGATGCTGAAAAAAGTGAATATCGCTGGGGGGGGGG